>JAESVK010081803.1:0-16959 GCA_017140935.1 Hamamelis virginiana | reverse complement strand
ATATATATATATATATATATATATATATATATATATATATATATGGGACAGTTCCCTTACACCCTATTTTGACACCTCGTTTTCAAAATACTATCTATGATAAATATATTGACGAACCGACCGTTGGATTCAATACATTTCGTATGCATATCATGTATACCAAAAATCATAGTGATCCAACGGTTAGATTTTAAGAAATGTCACTATAAAAAAACAGTTATATTTTTAATTACTAAAAAAAATAATAGTTTTTCAAAATGATATTTTTCAAAAACTAACCGTTGGATCACTCCAATTTTTTTCATACATAACAAACATAAGATAAATATCTAATCTAACGGTCAGTTTCTCAAAATATTCAACCTATAAGGGTATTTGAAAACGAGGTGTAAATATAGGTGTCAAAATAGGGTGTAAGGGGACTGATAGGGCAGTCAGGCTATAGGTGTCTAACCAGGGTTTAGGGGTTTGGAGGTTCACTATGAGCTTCCTTCGTCGATCGATATCTGTGAGATCAGACACTCCCTCTAAAGGGAAACAGTTGGTTAACAGGAAAGAAACCATATATACTGTAGATGAAATAGATTTATATGAGTGGAGAATACCTAGGGTACCAACCACAGATATATATCATAGACCATTGTTAAAATTTTATGCAGATATGAATATCCAGTTAACAGAGCACAATGTCAATTGTGATTCTGATTTTGTCACACTCAAGCTCTTTGATCAAGAGAGTATTGATAGACATTTATCAGATGGATTTAAATATTTGCATATTGGACTAGTCCAAGTGGCTGCTCAACCTATGGGAAGAGAAGGCATGGACTTGTCAATTGTTATGGTCTTGAGAGACTGCAGATGGTTAAATTTTGATAAAAGTATGCTAGGAGGTATACAGTCAGGATTACATGATGGTCCAGTATATTTCAATTGTTTTCCGAATTACTGTGTTAGTTTGGAAGATAAAAATATAATGGAAGTGTTAACTGTTAATGTTAAGATTCATAATCCTGAGATCCTTCAAAGATCATTACCTGTTACCATCAGATCTAGGATACAGTATAAAGTTTATAACACCCATTTGAGTCATAGAGCAAGAGTAAGTTCTCCTAATGGGGAAACTCTTATGATTCAAACAAACGTTAGGAATAAAAAAGAGATAATACATCCTAGGAAGATTCTTTGGCATGAGCTTACCATTCCTGACGAATGGAGACTCCCAAAGATAATGCCTAAGATAGAAGTTAAACAACTAGAACAAGATAATTTTTCTACAAATGTTCAAAAGTTAACTGAATATGATGATGGAAGTGTTGGAATAAAGTTCTCCAATGATAGAAGAAATTCTTTCAGACTTCCTATGAAACCTGAAAAAAGAACTTTTGAGATAACCTCTAGAGCTTCTTGCTCTTCTGTCCCAACTAGAATATTTGAATATAAAACTACTGAACCAGATTTAGTAAGAGTTAAAAATTCAAATATACCTAGACCTTTTTATACCACAGAACCAAAGGATTCAGTTCACTCTGATTCAGAGACACAAGAGACACCTCCAATGTCGCCCACACAGTCTCAAATGGATCCTCAACTCTGTGTTATAAAAAAAGAGTTCATAATAGATAAAGTGTTTTTGAGAAAATATTTCTATTGCGAAAGCAATAAGAAACCAAAAGAATGGTTTTTTAAAACATTCAACAAATCCCAAAGAGATAAAATTCAAGAAGAATATTATGCTTGCACGAATAATCATAAAACCCATATCTATTTCTTTACATGGTTTGAAATTTATGCTGAACAGAATTCAGTAGAATTTCCATTTATTAAAGAGATAAATATGGCATGTAAAAATACTATTCTATGGAAGACTGCTCAAAATACTCATAAGGAGTCAATTCATCCTCCTATGGAAAATATTGAGATAAGTCACAGAAATAGTGTTATTACAGCTTCTCCATTTAAAACTCCTTCTACGGATAGGAATTTTCAAAGAATTATGGAGCAGAATAATTTTTCAAATCAAACGTTAAAAACTATTGGTGATCAGTTATCCAGGGTTGAAAACCTTGTCCAGAAGGAGAAAATTACTCCTGATAAAGCTGATGAAACACCAATATTAAAACCTCATGAAATATCTAAAAAACACTCCCAACAATTGTCTAAAACTGTGTTTTCTGAGATAGAAAAAAGGCTTGAGATCTTGGCAGAAGTAGGCACTAGAATTGTTCCAAATACTCCTGAACCTTCTAGAAAAACTATTGCTGTCATAGAAAAAGCTGAGCCTGAATCTGATGATGAAGTATCACAGATTGAAGCAGCTTTAAATGCTTTAAATACTAGTATAACATCAAACAGACCTTTAAGAAACTTTTATCCTAGGCCAACATATCCAGATATACGAATGGAGGAAAGAGGAACCTTCCACCAAGCTACATATCATGGAGGAACCATTTATGAATGGAACATAGATGGGATGACTGAATATCACATAATCAACTATCTATAGGAAATGACTATGTTTTGCACAGCATATAAATCAAAGTCTCCTGAAGTAGGTGATCATGCAGTAGCTTCAGCATTAATTGCTGGATTTACTGGTCAGTTAAAGAGTTGGTGGGATAATTATCTTTCAGCTGCTGAAAGAACAAACATTCAAAATGCTGTTAAAACTGATAATACCGGCACAGTCATAAAGACTGAAGATGATGAAGATATTGAGGATGCTGTGGCTACTCTTATCTTTGCCATTGCCAAACATTTTATTGGAGATCCCTCCAAGATCAAAGATAGATCTGCTGATTTGTTAACTAATTTGAAGTGTCTAAAACTTCAAGATTTCATATGGTACAAAGATATGTTTCTCACCAAAGTTTTGATGAGAAATGATTGTAATCAACCATTCTGGAAAGAGAAATTTATTTCTGGGTTACCAAATTTATTTGCAGAAAAAATTAGGATAAAACTTAGAGAAAAACATGATGGAATGATTCCTTACGATAAACTTACTTGTGGTGACATAGTAAGTACTATCCAACAGGAAGGTATTTCGTTATGTAATGATTTTAAGTTAAAACAGCAGATGAAGAAGGAAAAAAATGGAAAGTAGAAAAGAACTAGGATCTTTCTGTGAACAGTTTGGATTTACTTCCATTAAACCTGCTCCATCGAAAACAGCTAAAAAGCAGGCTAAAAAGGTTGCTCATTCTAGTAATAAATCCAGTAATAGCCAAGGCTATAATAGGAGATTTAATACTAAAAAGAGTCCTAGAAACTCTAGGAAAAATAATAATAAGGGTAAAGGTAAAGGAATTGAACATTGGCTTCAACCTCCATCAAGTTCAAAACCTTCAACCTCAAATGCTAATGGTCCTAATAAAAAGCCAGGTGTTTGCTATAAATGTGGCAGATTTGGCCATTATTCCAAATCATGTCCCATGAAGGCAAAAATTAATGAGCTTAATGTTAGTGATCAATTTAAGAAAATTTTAATAGATATTCTTCTCGTTTCTGATGAATCAGAAATTGTTTATGATGAAGAAGAAGAAGGTCTTCAAGTTGATGAAATTGCTTCATCAAATAAAGAATCTTCTTCTGAATCAGAAGAAGAAGAAAATAGCTGTAAACAGGATTGTAAATGTATCAATGTCATAACTAGAGAACAGACAGTTCTTGTTGATGCTATTGACAAGATATCAGATCCTAGTGTTCAAATGGAATTTCTGTTAAAACTTAAAGATAGTTTAACTGATAAACCTAAAACTCAAAGTTCAGATCAAGTTTATAATCTCAGTGAGATTCTTGGAAGGTTTGAACCAAGTAAAAATAAAGAAGTCACTATTCAGGATTTAAAAAGAGAAGTTAATCAACTTAAGATTGATATCAAAGATTTAAAGGCTAATATGGATAGTGATATTAGTAGACTTAAAACTCAGGTGAGCTTACTTCTTCTAAAACAAAAGAAGGATGTTAATTCATCTAGTGACACTTCTACTAGTAAATCATCTTCTGAAGATGAACAAATTAATAAAACGTCTCTTCATGATGAAGCAGATGGCTTTATTAATTTCACAAAAGAAGATGGATTTATTAATCTGTTAACAAGAGTAACATATCATAAATGGAATGTTAGGTTAACTATCACTATCAACAAAGAGTATAAACTTGATATTATTGCTTTAGTTGATTCTGGTGCAGATCTTAATTGTATTCAAGAAGGACTTGTCTCTACTAAATACTTTGAGAAAACATTAGAACAATTAAACACTGCTAGTGGTGCCAGGTTAAAAATCAAGTATAAATTGTCTAATGCTCATGTTTGCAATAATGGAATATGCATTAAGACTCCATTTATCCTTGTTAAAGATTTAAGGAAAAGTGTGATTCTTGGAACACCTTTTTTAAATCTTCTTCATCCTTTTAAGGTTGATGATCAAGGGATAACAGTAAACATAAAAGATAAGGAGGTATTCTTTCACTTTATATCTCCACCCATAGATAAAAACATTAACATGTTAAGAGATGCTTCTATATTTCCTGAGATCAATATGATTCAAAGAAAAGAAAATCATATTTTCTTTCTTAAAAAGGAAATAAAGCACAAACAGATAGAACATCAGTTAACAAATTGGAAATTGCAACAATCTATTCAAGAATTCAAAAAGAAACTTGAATCAGAAGTTTGCTCTGACTTTCCTAATGCATTTTGGGAAAGAAAGAAGTATATTGTAAGGCTTCCTTACAATACTGATTTCCAAGAACATATGATACCAACTAAAGCTCGTCCCATTCAGATGAATGCAGAGCTTTTAGAACATTGTAAAATTGAGATACAGGATCTAATCAACAAAAAATTGATTAGAAAGAGTAAATCTCCTTGGAGTTGTGCTGCCTTTTATGTTCAGAAAAATGCTGAACTTGAAAGAGGTACTCCAAGACTTGTTATCAATTATAAACCTTTAAATGATGCTTTGCAATGGATAAGATATCCATTACCAAACAAACAAGACTTAATCACAAGATTAAGCAATGCTACCATCTTCTCTAAATTTGATATGAAATCTGGATTTTGGCAGATTTAGATAGATGAACATGATAGATATAAGACTGCTTTTACTGTCCCTTTTGGACATTTTGAGTGGAATGTTATGCCTTTTGGTTTAAAGAATGCTCCTTCAGAATATCAGAATATCATGAATGATATATTCACACCATATTCAAATTTTACCATTGTTTATATTGATGATGTTTTGATTTTTTCTACATCTATTGATCAACACTGGAAGCATTTGAATATATTCTTTAAAACCATTAAGCATAATGGATTAGTCTTGTCTTTATCAAAGATATCGCTTTTCCAGTCCAAGATTAGGTTCTTAGGACACCACCTTCATCAGGGAACTATCATTCCTATAGAAAGATCTATAGAGTTTGCTAGTAAATTCCCAGATGTCATTGTTAACAAAACCCAGTTGCAGAGATTTCTTGGAAGTCTCAATTATATCTCGGATTTCTTCCCAAATCTGAGTCAGTTATGTGCCCCTCTTAGGAAGAGACTTAGAAAGAATCCTCCTGAGTGGAATAATGAGATGACCAGAGTAGTCAAAGTTATCAAAGATAAGGCTCAACGCCTCCCATGTCTTAACATAGCTGACCCCTTAGCTTTTAAGATAGTCCAAACAGATGCCTCAGGTATAGGGTTTGGTGGGATTTTGTTACAAAGAGATGAAAATAACAAAGAAAAAATAGTGAGATATCATTCAGGAACTTGGAATCCTGCCCAGCAAAATTATTCTACTATAAAACAAGAAGTTTTAAGCATAGTTTTGTGCATAAATAAATGTCAAAGCGATTTGCTAAATAAAAAGTTTTTAGTTAGAGTTGATTGCAAATCTGCTAAAGAAGTTTTACAAAAAGATGTTAAAAATCTTGCATCAAAACATATTTTTGCTAGATGGCAAGCTATTTTATCTATTTTTGAATTTGATATTGAATATATTAAAGGAGAATCAAATTCTATCCCTGACTTTCTCACCCGGGAATTCCTACAGGGCATCAATGGCTCCAAGGAAGGATAAGGGCAAAGCCCACACTGTTAAAGGGCATCAGGCCCAACCAGTTAAAGAGCATCAGGCTCATTCAGATAAACCCAGATACTTGGCAAAAGATATTCCAATAGGACCTTTGGTTCGATCCAAAGAATCCTATGTTATTAAAGATAACAAGGCTCGTCCTTCATGGGCCTCAATTGCAGAAGATGAAGATGCAACTCAGCTTGCACTTCAGAATCCATTTGAAGTTCTTTCTGATTATCATAAAGTTATTTCAAAGAGTCAGAATGCATTTCCGGCTCTGACAAAAACATTTTCAGATTCAGTTAAAACAGTGGGAGCTTCCAGCACCACAAATGTTAAGTCAAAATTTTTGGATAAACCTCAAAAGCTTCCCATAATGGCTATTGAGAGGGAATTGGTTGATTTCAAGAAAGAACCAATTCAGATAGCACAGATGATGTTTCGAGATAATTTTCAGTATCCAACTTCAACCCCTGAGAAAACTCAGGAATTTTATGAATTTATTTTAGTTGATACTGAATCAGCATCTTTTAAACATTATCCAGAGTTAAAAGATCCAACACAGGTTAATCATACCACCTGCAAGATTAACAAAGTTATATCACTAACAGCCTGGGGAGATTATCCTTTTCTCTTCAGAAAGTTTTCCCATAAGTATAACCTTTCTGGTTTTAATTATTGGGATTACCAGCAGGCTTGGTATCATGCCTTTTATCTTCAGAATAGTGATTACCGTCATTCATGGATGATCCTATTCGATAGGGCATTTTCTTTTGATATCCCTTATTGGTTTCTGCATTAGTGGAACCACTTTGGACCAACCCAAGATATCTTTCCAAAACTAGTTCTTGATGGATATTCTATCTTTCAAGAAAAAATAATTGTTCAAGCTAATCTCCAAGGTTATCCAAAATTATTAATGTTTTATGGACAATTTGGTGTAGCTTGGATATTTTACTGGAAATATGAGATAACATGCACCTTCAGGTATTCATCCAACATTGAGTAGATCCTTTCACATCTAATGGTGGGATGGGTTTTCTCCCAAGTTTATCACAGATAAAGCAATTATTGATTGGTTCAAGAAAAGGCCAGCCACTTCCAGCATTGGCTTTGGAGAACAGTCAAAGTTATTAATGGATAAGAATAAAATTGTTCAGAATATGATAACAGCTCCTACAACATCTAAAAAGGATTTGTTGAAACAGTTAGAAGCAGCAGTTTCTTCCATCAAAGAAGAAATTTCAGAAAATGAAGATGAAGAGTCTGATTCTCCATCAGATATTGATTATGCTCAGGAGAATGAAGATGATTGCTTCGGTATCTTCGCTCCTATCAGATAAAACAGGAATCTCTGCTTTCGGTGCAAAGATTTCACAGATATCAAGGTTATCAGCATCCAATGCACCTTTCGGCGCCTCAAGATGCTCCAGATAATGATTTTTTGGTTAAAATCAATAGTGCTACAGTAAAAGTAATTTTACTATTCACTATTCACAGGTTAAAGCAGTCAAAAGAATAAAGGTACAGCAGACAGTCATTATGAGATCACATGATGACTTTGGTGAAAGAAGACCGCATCAAGTCTATAAAAGGATCATTTGTAATCGTTAGAAGGGAGAGTTTGTTTTGGGTTTCAATTGTTAAGTCTCCCATCTCCTCTCAACCTTGTTATTTCCCCCCCCCCTCCATTGTGAGACCCTTTCACTTTAATTGAGTTAATTTAATTTAGGTTGGTAATTTAATTAATTTAAATTATGTTAGCCTAGCGTGAATTTAATTAAATTAATTTATGTTAGCCTAGCATGAATTTAATTAATTTTATGTGTGCCTATTAATTTTGTGCTAGTCTATTTTTGTGTAATGTTTAATTTGTATTCCTAATTATTTTGTGTTCCTAATTATTATGTCCCCAATTTAATAAATTTGGGTACATTAAAATGCATAGGGACATAAATAATAAATGCCAAGTGGTATTTTATAAGTGGTTTTGAGTGTAGGATGTAGGGCATTAGCATGGACCCATGTGACATGGGATAAATTACTGTGCAAAAGTGCCAAGTGGCATCTTAGTGGGCTGCCATGTGGCAGCCATGCAGTGAGCCACCTCATTTGAAGGTGCTAAGTGGCACCATGAGAATTAGCCAAGCCTTGGCAAGGTGTCACCTTGCATGGCTCATCAATTTCCACTAATTTCTCATGAGTTGTAATACTAAATTGAACTTATAAATTGAAGAAGAGATTATCAATTAAGGGGTTGCTGCTGTACCGAATTAGAAGAGGGAATAGAAGAGTGTTCGGCCAAGAGAAAAAAATAGAGGAGAGAGAGAGTGTTCGGCCAAGGGAGAGAGAGTGAAGTCTAAGCAAAATTTTTGGGAAATTTCTCCAAATTCTTCTCAAATTCAAGTCAAGAGGCCTATCAATTTTAACTTGTGGTGAAGTTCCTACTCTTTTATGCTTTATTTTTACCTTAATTGATTAATTGATTTGGGTTAATTGCATGAATTTTTAGTGGGTATATTGCTTGTGTATCTAAGATTTAATTACACTAGGTAATTTTGCATGGTCTCTTAATTTTACACATGGCAATGTAAAAATACATGTTTTAGTTCAAATTGGATTAATAATGATGTTGGGATAAATTTTAGTATATTTGGACTGGAATTGGTGTGACAATTTTGTGAGAATAAATTCCTGAAAAGTCCGAGTTTTATCAGAAAAATCTGAAAATTTGTAATTTGGTAGAAATTGATACAATTGAATTATTATTATTATTTTCAATTAAATTTTGATATTCTTGATGAGGAAAATCTAAATTTGAACATGCCCCTATAATTTTTATTTCAAATTTTTAGTGAAATTAATGTGCTAAATTTTATTAAAAGTCCGCATATGTGCTTGATTGGCCTAAAAATTTAATAGAATTTTATGGGTTTCACAAAATATATTTTATGACTTTTAAAACTAAAATTTTAATTAAGCCACATAATTTTTAATTGAAATTTTAGGCCCCGATAATACTTAAAATTGCTCGATTTGATTTCGGTGGAAAAATTGGATACTGTGAGACTTGTGAATGTATTTGATGATAAATAGGGGTTATGTGGATCTCAATTGTGTGAAAGCACCGTATTATTATTAGTCCAGGATTAATATTTCCTTACCCTATGAACTGTGAAATAATTATTTTAATTATTTTTAGAGTTGAGCATGCGATTACTGTAAATTAAAAGATATGTTGTTGTCATTTTAAGTGGTTAAATTGTTATGCATAAAAATATATGCACGTGATGAATTATTATGCATAAAAATATATGCATATGGGAGAATTGTTATGCATTAAAATATGCATGTGATAAATTGTTGTGCATAAAATATATGCATGAGATATATGCCATACTTGTAACATAATACATTGGTATATGGCATGTGACTGTGATGTTTTGTGAAAGTGACTGGGCTTATAAGTACACGTCATATATCTCCTAATAACAAACATGGATTTTTTTAGGGGTACGTAACCCGTGAAAAATTAAACTGGCGCTTGTCATATGGACATTTGTGTATGGGCGCATATGTTTCGCTTACAAGTAAAGGGAATGTTGTTATTTCGAGAAATACGAAGTGTTACTGTAGCACAGTTACAAATGATGACATATGCATAGCATTGATATAATTGGCATACATATTATGAACTGTGGAATCGAGGAATTGGAATACGACCGATGGACTATAGATCCTGGAAACAGTTAGTGCACTAATATATCACCCTTGCTAAATTGAGCATTTGTATTCCTAGTGATGGGATTGGCCCAGTGAGGGGTGGCCGTTTAGCAAGAACAATCCTGGTGAGGCCACACCAGTATTGGCCCAGTGAGGGGTTGGCTCGGTGCGGAGTCAGGTGATATACATACAGTGAGGTATGCTGTTGTCGTTGATGGCGAATCCTAAAATGAGATAGCCATTAGTGAAGTTTTGTTTTGCAGGTAAAAAGCAAAATAGAGCCTCGCAGGTATGATTGCATATGAGCATTGCATAATATACCTGTCATATGCATTAAGCATGTTGGATTGTTATGAGAATGACTCGATTGGGAATTAAGTAATGATTTGATCAATATAAATTTACTTAATGATGATGCTTACTTATTCTGAAATTATGATATGAAATGTTATACATCCTTTAAGGTGATTATGCAGCATAAAATATTAGAAAACTTCACTGAGCATAGTGGTTTTGCTCACCCCTTATATTTCCCCCCCCCCACAGGGCCACCGAACCAGTAAAGAATTGGAGATAATGTTGGACTCAAGTCTACCTGGTTGGGCTCTTATTGTAGCAGCTGTCAGTGTGATACTGGGCTTTGCTATTCCTGTTTTGGTGTGTAATATTCTGTAAAAGAATCTGTGGACTCTATATGTACTTAAGTTTTATGTAATATTAAGTTTTATCGAAAGTACTTTACGGGACGGTACTTTGACCCCAGATAGTACTTTGTGCTTATCAAAATTTTTTTATAAATACTCTGGTTTTCTAAGACTTCCGCACTTTTAAAATCTTATTAAAATATTAACCAGAGATTTTTAAAGAGATAAGCACTAGGTGTCGGCGTGCGTAACACCCCGAAATTGGGTATGGGTATGGAGGGGTGTTACATCCATCCTCAGATAATTCTCCATATTGTAATTTTGGTTATCAAAGCTATCAGGCCGTTTGATCGGTCATATCTTTTGTAAGTTTGTTATCTTTGTTATTTTTCAATTATATAAATCAATTTCAGTTATATTATAGTTGTTTTCTTTTATGCATATCAATTGTTTTACTGTTATTGGGCGTAAATGGTATCAATATATATATATATATATATATATAATTGAACATTTGCTCAACAATAAGCCTGACCAGTTTTACAAGATGGATTAAGATACATTACATGCATATGTAGTAGCTATAAGAAAATTACTCATTATTATCAGTATATATGTTTGATTAAAAATATATTATTTTATATTTTGATTTAACTGAAAATAAGAAGTTGTGGGAATTGCTAAAAGACTTAACAAATCTAAATTTTATAGTAGAGAAAAAGAGATTTCATGGAGGGGAATTTGGCCAGGTAGGCTAACTTAAATCTCGATCAATAAGTATATATATAGGTCTTACTATAAATGTATGTTTAATTTTTAATTTTTTCCCTAAAATATTCTCAAAGTTTACTCAAACGTCAACTCATATGAATCATAATTCATAGAAAGTGAGAAAATTGATCAAATCATACACTTTTACCAATGATAGATAATTGTTTCGCAATCATGCATCAATAGTGATAAAGCATTCTAAATACATAGTTTTTGATGTAAATAAGTAGTTTATAATCTTTGTTTTTACTTATGTTCAATGTTTTCTGTATTGTAGGAATTCGATGCAATTAGGTGGAACATAATGCGAAAGATGTGCGTTGCAAATCCAAGGAAAAGTAAATCCAAGGAAAAGTAGCAGAAATTACCCATTACCGATAATGATATTCGCAATTATCGGTAACCTTAGCCTCAGAATGCAGAAACAACAAGCAAAGAACATGTCAAGTATCATTACCGATAATGGTATTCACCATTATTGGTAGCTCAAGCATAAAAATAAAGTCTCCTGAACCTGCAGAATATCATTACCGATAGAAGCATCCATCATTATCGGTAATGGAAGTCTCGAAAGCCAGCAACCATGATCAAAATAGAATCATTACAGATAGAAGCCTTTCTCATTATCGGTAATGAGAGCATGAAGCTTCAGCCAAGTTTTCCAGTTTTGATGCATTATCGATAGCCTCATATACATTATCGATAATGGCTTCATAAATCAGTTCCCAGTTTGAACCAGTCCAAGACCATTACCGATAAAGCCATACTCCATTATCGGTAATGGATGTAGCTTTAGCCTCGAAGCAAGATTCACAAGAGCCATTACCGATAATGGTCATTAAGCATTATCGGTAATGGGCGCCGCCTTAGCAAAATATCTTTAGTTTTGTGACTTTTGAGGGGCATTTTGGTCTTTTCATTTGTAACCTTATATAAGCTTTCTGATGGATATTTTAAAACTTATTCTATTCACTTGTAATTTTAGCTTGCACTTAGTTTTTAGTTTTCTTTCTCTTCTCTATCATCTTTCTCTTCTCTATCATCTTTCTCATATTTCTTTCTCTATAGGATTAGTTTAGATTGTTCTTTTAGTCATTTCACAAGTTGCAATTTCATTCATTGTTAATTTAAATCTGTATTAGAACAAAGTTTGGTTTAAATTTAGTTTATATAATTTGATTTCATAGTTTCAAAGTTTAAAATCATGTCTTTAATTTATTTTGATTCAAGTGAGTTTATTTCAACGTAATGAGTAGCTAAATACATTTGCTGGGATTAATGAGGAATTCTTGATTCATACCTGAGGTAAATGATTTCTCACACTATGTCCTAACTTAACGGATTTGGATATTTGTGCTAAACACATAATTTGTTAATGATCCACAATGATTGGCTAGCTTTCACCATTTGTTGATAGGATTTCTTACCACAGATAGTTTTTAACATTGAAAGCATACCAAGTGTTTGTGAAAATGTCTCAAAGAGTCTTTATTATGAATATCCTATTTTCTTATAGTGTGATAGTTTTTATTGTCAAATCTTCCACCCAAACCATTCTTCAATGTAATTTGGGCGAATAAATGTCTGGGTTTATTTGTTAAATCTTCCATCCAGACTATTCTTCAATGAATTCTTGATGAGTATAAAGTGTGAGGAATCAAAACCAAAGGTGTGGACAAGTTGAACTCTAAATCCTAGCACTCTTCTCTTATTGTTTAAATTGTCAAACAATTTTTGTGTGCATAACACAAAACCAATTTCAAAAACAACACTGATTTTCATTTTCATTTTCTCAATTTTGAATAACTCTCAAAAAGGATTTTCGAGTTTTTCTATGACTTTCTATCTCTGAGAACACAAACATGGGACTCCATGTATTATTATGCTTGCAATGGTAGATCCTACACTTGGGATTGAACAGTACTTTTATAGGGCAAGCATTTTTGGCGCCGTTGCCGGGGATAGGCGACAATTGAAAAGCAGCAAATTTTGAAGCAGCTAGTGGTAATTTGCAATTTCATTGAAAATCCGGTAAGTTTCTTCACTTGATAGTTGTTTAGTCATTATAAATATCATCAGGAGTATTTCTTACTAATTGGTGCATGTCCATTTGGATTTGAGACGAACCTAATAGACTTGTACGAGTTAGGAAAGAGGACCCAGTAAATAGAGATTTAAATTTTTCTGAAATCACATCAGCTGAATTACCTTCAATGGAGTTTCCCCATATGGAGAATCCCCATTTTGATCCTGAACAAGTTTTAGATTCCCAAAATGTCGAGAGAAGTGGAATTGGAAATTGTGCTGGCACTGTAAATGGTCAAAATAATCAAGCTAGAGATTGCCAAAATTTTCCTGTCCCACTACAAGTCATTGGTCGGGTAGCCAACATTCAATACCCTCAATACCAAGCCTTACAACAACCTCAAGCCCCATAGCAAAGAACTCTTGGAGAGACCCTTTATCCACAGAGATATTATTTGCTAAGTTGTATTGTGTTGCCTCATGACGCAGTAGAATTTCCCATTAAACTTGATATGGTGAGACTCCTCCCCTTTTATCATGGCTTTGAGTCAGAGGATCCATATGAGTTTATGCATAATTTTGAAGGAGCATGAGGCACTATGGTGTATACTGGCGCACCGCAAGATATAATTTGTTTTAGGATGTTTTTTTTTCTCTCTTAGAGATTTAGCAAAGAAATAGTTGATGTATCTTAGGGAAAACACAATTTTCTCATGGAGTCAATTGCAACAATAATATTTTGATAAGTTTTTCCCACCAGAAAAGACCAATGCTTTAATAAAAGCATTACAATGTTTTTCTCAGAAAACAAATGAATCTTTTGCCCAGACATGGGAACGTTTCAAAAGTTTAACTTATGCTATCCCTTACCATGGCATGGATTTGAGCCAACTCATAGATTATTTCCATCAAGGTTTATCTTTAGATACAAAAATGTTTATTCAAATGATGAGTAATGACATGTTTTTCGAAAAGAGTCCTGAAGAGGCTTGGGACCACTTAGATTTTATAGCTGCACAAGCTCGTGATGGGGAAGTTAACACTCTCCCAGACACTTCTCAACCTCCAAATAGTGGTGGAAAATTTTTGGTAAAAGAACAGGATGAGACTCAGGCTAAGTTGACTCAGTTAATAAAAAAGGTAGAAGCCTTGGAAACGAAGAAGGTAAATGAAATTTCAAAAGTCCTTATTTCTAAAGAAGTAGAATTTTGCAATCTTTGCAATATACAAGGGCATTCAATCGATGATTGTCCCCCATATCCTACCTTCAAGGAGTTTTGTAATGACCAAGCCAGTATTAATGCCATTTACCAAGGACCACAGCAAAAAGCTTCGAATTTTCCATATAGGGAGACATATAATTCCAATTGGAAGAATCACCCAAATTTCAAATGAAAAATGATGCAAGTGCGGGTCTTTCTCAAGGAACTTCTCAAACGTTCCACCCTCAGCAACAACAGCAAAGATATTACCCACAGGGGCAATTCCAAGGTTACCAAAGTAATGCACCAAATTACCCAACTCAAGCACAAGGGTTTCAACATAACCCTAATGCTACTTTTGCACCACAGCAGAATCATTCTAACTTTGCTCCTCAGTAAAATCAGATGAACCCACCTGTATACCAACCTCCACATAAGAGGAATTTGGAAGACATATTTAACCAATTTATGCAAAGTCAATCCGTTACTAATACTGAAATTCGTAATTCTTTCAATGAGTTAAAAGTTCAGCTTTCTAAACTCACTACAAGAAAAATAGCTTTTTACGGCGTTTAAAAAACGGGGTAAATAACTATTAACGGCGTTTATCAAACGCCGCAAAAAATGCCGTTTATCGCGATGCCGTAAAAAGCCAGCTTTTTACGGCGTTTGAAAAACGCCGTGAATACTAGTATTTACGGCGTTTAATAAACGCCGTAAATAGTTGTCATTTTGCCGCTAAAAAATGGAGGGAAATCTTGGCGCCTTTTTTTTAACGGCATTTATTAAACGCAGTAATACTCTTTTACGGCATTTAAAAAATGCCGTAAATACTCTTTTACGACATTTAAAAAACGCCTTAAATAATTGTCATTTGGCTGTAAAAAAAAATATGGAAATATTGGCGCCTTTTTTTTAACGGCATTTATTAAACGCCGTAAATACTCTTTTACGGCATTTATTTTGTATCTTATCATGCATTGTATAAAAAAATTAATGAACTTTAACCAATTTCTCTATAATTGGTCATATGATTCTATTTTTATAAGAAAAAATCACGAGGAAATGTGGTTTGTATATAGAGCTAGCCAACTTAGCCTGCCTTGTACGGAATATAACAATAAAAATTGCTATTTTTTATCTCAATGAAAATGTACATGAATTCTAGAAAAGCAAATATCAAAATT
Source organism: Hamamelis virginiana (assembly GCA_017140935.1). Classification (NCBI taxonomy): domain Eukaryota; kingdom Viridiplantae; phylum Streptophyta; class Magnoliopsida; order Saxifragales; family Hamamelidaceae; genus Hamamelis; species Hamamelis virginiana. Next base: position 1,336 of record JAESVK010081803.1, on the reverse strand, counting down.
GTTGTTGAACATGTTTTTCAATGTGGTATTCACGGACACATGCTACACAATTTTGGCCATAGACATGATAACAAAATCCAACCATACCTCTAATACAAGCTCCTTAATCACATGTCCAAGATACAATTCATCTTGATACAATTCATCCATACAATTCATCCATTATAATGAGTAAGTAAATATATTATAGATTTCACTAAGAATTCTTAGCCAGCCAATAGGCAAGAACTTTAATACATCAAGCATCTAACTGATGATAGGTGCCTTACCTTATCTTATTCTGAGATGATGACTTAACCAGTACTCTTTCTACACAATTCTTAGCACTCGACCCTCTCTAAAAAGCAGAATTCCATAGCAGAAGCACACATGGTCAAAAACGAATTTAGAACCATATCATATAATCATGAAGACTAAAGCATAAATAAATATTCCAGCATTTTACTTACAAGAGAGAATGAAAAAGAATAAGCATCAGCTTTTTGAAATATATGGGAAATTTGATCCCAGAGGAAATACATATAAACCATGAAACCCTTTCTGTGATGAAGGCTGCATGCGTCCTGAATAAATATGGTGACCTTGAAGATCCTTATTGTCAGCAAAATATGTTATTTGCATAGACATTTCTAAAATATCCTTAATAATATACTTCTGATCCAGGTTCTTTGAAGCACTAGACAAAACAAAACATGCGGGCCGAACCTTTCCAGAATCAATCACATTAATGTGCAATGATAAAGAGTCGTGGATATCTAAGTTGCCATTCCCATTGGTAACTGTGAGGATGCACCCATTCTCATCTGGGAGACCTAGTGGCCTTCCAGGACCAAAACTAACATATTATTATCATTTAGTCAATTTAATTTTCTAATCATGTAGAATAGTGATAAGAATCATTTTGGTATTTAGTGGGAAGAGACCAATACAGACATTAAAAGATTGGTCTCACAATCTATTAAGTTACTTATAAGCAAAGACGAGTTCTAACCTCTCATTAAAGCTAGTTCCTAGATATCTTTTCCTTCTATAAGGAGTATATATATAAAAAAAAATAAATAAATGTTAAGCTTTACATGCATCAGTAACTCCTAACCCACGATTATGCATGCACTTAATATATTAAGTGTTTCAGTTGTTTTTATTATGGATTAAGCCATTCACGCTTTACTCAGATAATTTGATTTGCAGGGTGATTTTTACAGGGTGCTCACATACATTGAAGACTAACATGCACACTTCTAACAGATTAGTCCATTATGGTGATATGAGTTGAATGAAAAACTTATATAATCAATGGCACAGACTAAAATGATACGAGTATGATGTCCCTGAG
>JAESVK010081796.1:0-11724 GCA_017140935.1 Hamamelis virginiana | reverse complement strand
TTGAAGAATCCAAACTCTGGTTTGGTCAGGGATCCGTCTCTGTTCATTTTTATTGGAAGCTGTTTCTGGAACAAATTGTACTCAGCCAACACATGGTACGTATTTGTTTATCTTGAGTTTATTACATTCCAATCTCATTTGTTTTATATTTAACACTACAAAAGTCCTTGAGGCTTCAAGGCAAGGAGAACCTACACTCATCTGATTGTTTGTAGTTGGCACGCCCGCACTTCACACACACATCTCTCTAGAGAACCGGTTTGCAAGCCAACATTTTTGGCACGCCCGGTGGGACCCTGAGTGTTAAAATAATCTGTTTCTATGGCTCCTAAGAAAGACAACATGAGAGATAAAGCCAAGGAGAGTGTAGAGGCATCTGACTCACCTGATGATACCGCCTCAAGTACTCAAGCAAGACTTGAGGAATTTAGGGAAACCCAAGAACAGGCTATGGCTAATAATGTTTTAGCCGCATGCAGGATGCATTTTGATGAGAAAATGCATGAGCAAAGCCAAGCAATGATGTCCCAAATGGCCCACATTTTAAAGGCTTTCACAGAGTCTAACCAAATGGTGGCCAGTGGTCTGAAATCGAATATGGATAGGGTAATGGATTTTATGACCGAAAAACTCGGTCCTGCAATGAATCAGGACTCGGCCTCAAATGTGAGAAACAGAGGCCGTAATACAGACCTGGCAGAAAATCAGAATTTCCAATACGGCCAAGTTAAAATACAACAAAGGCCGAACACAAATTTTGAACCAGTAAGTCAAATGGGCAATATCAACCAAAACCAAATGTTCAATACCCCCGGTCACACGACTTACAATAATCCTGTGTATAGGCCACATATTGGCCCAAGTGGAACAAAGGAAGTTCCTATGAATTATGCACCGAATAACATCACAAGTTCCCCAATACCTGGGGGGCAACAGACGTTCGGCCAAACCCAAGCAACGAGTGCTGGGGGGCAACCGAATTTCAGTTCTCCCTTCCAAAATGTGCCAATAGGACCTATAGAGAATAGTGGGCAATACACACAGGCATACACCCAAGTCCAAACTCCACACAATCCCATGCCTATACCCCATGTCCATCAAATGTACGGCCAACAAAATATGGCCGAATATCCCTTAGGAAATCAGCTAGGTGGAAATATGTTTGAACCAATTCATCCAAATCGGCCTTACCTCAACAGGGATGAGGTCACCGAAATAATTAGAGAACAAATGGGTGGTCTATGTAGTCCTAACATCAGGACCGCGTATTGCAAACCATATCCGGATTATATCGACCAACTATACGAGTTCCCGAGACAGTACAAAGTTCCAGACTTCTCATTATTTTCGGGAGATAACAAACAATCCACCTATGAACATGTTGGCCGATTCACTACCCAATGTGGGATAGCTGCGGCCAATAGCTTCCTCAAATTAAGGCTATTTTCTAATTCCTTGACTGGTTCGGCCTTTGATTGGTATGTAAACCTGCCACCAGGGTCAATAACAACTTGGCAGGAATTGGAACGTATATTCCATCTTAGGTTCTATAGAGCAGAGGCCGAAGTTACGGTCGGAGATTTGGCTCGCATGTATCAAGAGCCAGGAGAGAAAATAGAGATATTTATCTCTAGATTCCGTACTGCAGAGAATAAATGTAGGACCACCCTATCACAATCTGATTGTGTAAAAATGGTAATGGGTGGCCTTAATATTGAAAATAGAAAAAGATTTGTGGGTCAAGAATTCATCGACCTAGGACACCTCCTATCATCAGTTTCTAGATATGAAAAGATTCTTGAAGAAGAAAACCAGAGGAAGATATCCTCTAGAGGGACCTACTATAGGAACCAAAACAGAGATACTGGGTACCTTGAGGTCACATATGATGACGAGGAAGACCAGGAAAATGAAGTCGCCTTGGCCGAGTTAGCTCTAACAAGGCCATATTCATGCAAAGCCCTAGTACGGGCTAAATCAGATGTTACGGAATCAAAATCAAACGGTCAAAAGAGGACGAATAGCAGTAATTATAAAGAAAAAAAATATGATTTTGACGTGACAAAAACAGAACAGATCTTTGACTTTCTACTCAAAGATAGACAGATAAAGTTACCTGAAAACCATGTCATACCATCAAGAGATGAGATAAAAAATAAAAAATATTGTAAATGGCATGACTTATGGTCGCATAATACAAACAATTGCATCGTTCTGAGAGATGCAATCCAAAAATCAATCGGTGAACAAAAGTTGAAGTTCAGTGAAACCGATAAAAATGTGAATGTAATTGACGAGGATGATCCTTTCCCTCCAGAGTTTTCTATTAACATGCTGTATACGCAGGAGTCAAAAAATCAAGTGGCCGCCCCACCAACACCAGAAGCGGCTAAAGAAAAAGGGAAAGGAAAAATCACCTCGGACAATCGCGTGGAGGCCGAATCTCATAAGCAACCGGCCATGAGAAAACTCAACATCACGAGGAAGGAGCCGAATCCGGCAGATTATGCTTTTACAGGTACCTATCACAAATATAGGAAATGGTCGAAACAATCACTCCAGCAATATAGCCTAATCAATGGATATCCAGTCCATTGTGGAAGATGCTTCATGGAGTTAGCTAGGCCAAAGCAGCAATCGCATTTCGCCAATACTACACATGTGGTCGAACGAACTATCATTGAAAACAAACGCCGTCGGCCATTAATGGGAGATTACAAGCCGGATTTTGAGTTCCAAGCCCAGGACCATAAAGGCAAAATTGGGTCCAGAAAAGTCAAGAGGGCCTTCAGCCCTCGAGGAATGAGTTTTAAAGTATCTCTGAAAAACGACTTGCTACTTGAGGATGCCGGATCAAGCAATACCGGCGACAAAAAAGGAACATCATCAGGAAGCAAGACCGACAAGTCTCCACCCGAAAAGAAGGTTAACTCCAAAGAGAAGCTGCCATCCCCAAAAAATAAGGCCGAAAAACCCCCTCAGGCCTGGATGGCCAAAGGAAATAGAGAAAAGCCACCATCCCCTGGGGCGAAAATGGAAATATCTCCTCGACCTAGAATGGTCAAACCTCCACAGACACAGCCTAACAACAAATGGTTGCAAGTTAGACATCCTAAGTTCCCTCAGTACAGGGAGACCGAATTAACCAAAACCCAATTGAGGCGTGCACAGAGGAGATTTGCAGAACAGAGAAAGCAAATTCTAGCACGAACAGGAGGTATCAGAATTGGCCAGAACAAGTGGGTTCGGGCTGATAACAACAAAGGGGGCAAAGTAGAACCTGGTGGTCGAAAAGAAGAAGAAGACAATCAGAGGCAACCTGGAGAACATTTCATCCAGTTCGGGACATTGCCAATTGAAACTCAGGTAAATATGGTCTTCACTCTCCCTCATGAATTTCAAGCAAAACAAGACCAACCAAAATATCTAGAAGATGATATAGATGTTAAAATAGATGGCCGATTAACCATTTGTTTATCTTCAAATGATAGTCGGCCAGAATCTTTGGTCGAACAACAATTAGGTATGACTTGCGGTGGGATCTGTTTCCCAAAACCGGCAAGTAACATGACTAAACATCTTCGACCACTCTATATAAAAGCTAATTTCAACGGAAAACCAATTTCTAAAGTCCTGATTGATAATGGGGCTTCAGTCAATATTTTACCAACTTCCGTTTTCAAGAGATTAGGGAAAACAAAGGCCGATCTTCTTCCGGCCGAAATTTCGCTTGCCAGTTTTACTGGTAGCCCAGTACAGCCATTAGGAATAACTCCTATAGAAGTAGCAGTTGGCAGCACATCTAGATTAACAGCATTCTTCGTAATGGACTCAGAGGCCAACTATAATGCTTTGCTGGGAAGGGATTGGATACATGCTAATATGTGTGTCCCCTCTTCTTTGCATCAAATGTTAATCATGTGGAAGGATTGTAAGGCCGAATTAATTGAAGCGGACAATAATCCTTTCCCGATTCCAACTAATGTTGTTGAGTCAAAATTATATAATTTTGGAGCTATGCCACTACAATTCTCCGGTACAGATAAATATGGCCGACCGACCAAGGTCGCTACATCCTCTCTGGACGTAGATAGCCTAAATTAATTTTCCCAAAGTTATTCATGGATCAGACGACAAAAGAAAAATGCAAAGAAACTTTGGCTCGGATTACAGCGTACTTGATCGAATCTGAAGCCACCAGAAATATGTCGGCTAGTCTAGCTGACTGCGTCGATGAAAACATCGATGAAATTACATGGCAAGATTTGAATCTTGAGCCAAAAAGACTTAATGACGAAGTGGCCGAAGTTAAAGATCCATTACAAGAAGTTTCTCTAGGAGAAAATAGGCCGATATATGTTAATCAAAGCCTGCCAGAAAAAGATAAAATCCTATTGATTGACCTGTTAAAAGAATATAGAGATTGCTTTGCTTGGGATTACGATGAGATGCCAGGCCTTGACCGATCTCTAGTCGAGCATAAACTACCAATCAAAAAAGGATTTAGGCCATATAAACAACCACCAAGAAGAATGGCCCCACAAATCCATTCAAAGGTCAAGGAAGAAATTGATAGATTACTCAAGGCCAAATTTATACGGCCTGCCCAATATGCGGACTGGATATCGAATATAGTCCCAGTAATAAAGAAAAATGGGAAACTTAGGGTATGCATTGATTTCAGAGACCTTAATAAAGCCTCTCCCAAAGACGAGTACCCTATGCCAGTAGTCGATATGCTGGTTGATTCGGTCACAGGATATCAAATGTTGTCCTTTATGGACGGCCATTCCGGTTATAATCAAATCTTTATAGCCGAAGAAGATATATCCAAGACCGCCTTTAGGTGTCCTGGTAATATTGGTACTTTTGAATGGGTAGTCATGCCTTTTGGACTAATTAACGCTGGGTCGACCTATCAAAAAGCAATGGATGTTATTTTCCATGAATTCATTGGAGAATTCATGGAGGTTTACGTGGATGATGTAGTGGTCAAATCGACCAATATTGAAACACATCTCTTGAATCTTAAAAGGTCTTTTGAAAAGATGAGAAAACACAAATTGAAGATGAATCCTTTAAAATGTGCATTCGGCGTGTCGGCCGGTAATTTTTTAGGATTTCTAGTCCACCAAAAAGGTATTGAGGTCGATATCAATAAAACCAAGGCCATTCAAAATGCTAATGCTCCATCTAATAAGAAAGAGTTACAAAGATTCCTCGGCCAAATTAATTTCTTGCGCCGTTTTATTTCTAATTGTGCAGGCAAAACCAGAGCATTCTCACCCCTGTTAAAGATTCGGTCAGAGGATGATTTCGTGTGGGAAAAGCATCACCAGGAAGCCTTCGAAAAGATAAAGGAATATCTATGCAAACCACCTGTCTTAATGCCGCCAATAAAAGGGAAGCCGCTCAAATTATACATATCGGCCTCGGAAAGCTCATTGGGTGCTATGTTGGCCCAGGACAAAGAAAACGGCTTCGAACAAGCCGTATTTTATTTAAGTAAATCTTTGAACAATTTAGAAATAAGATACAATGCGGTTGAGAAGCTATGCTTCTCTTTATATTTTGCTTGTATTAAATTAAGGTATTATATGATTCCTTTCGAAGTCTATATTATCTCTCAGACCGATGTTATTAAATACATGCTTAATAGACCGATTGTGAGAGGAAGAATCGCCAAATGGACTTTAGTGTTGATTGAATTCAGACTAATATATGTCCCTCAAAAGGCAATAAAAGGCCAGGCGTTGGCCGATTTCTTAGCTGATCATCCTAATATCGATCTTGAGCCAGAAATATTTCCATGTATTGAGATTGGTAATATTGGTTTGGCACCTTGGACCCTGACTTTTGATGGTTCAAGAACGGAGGAAAGTGCTGGAGCAGGAATTATTATCATTTCGCCTACAAAAAAGGTAACTTGTTTTTCCCTTAAATTGGATTTCGAATGCTCAAATAATCAGGCCGAATATGAAGCATTAATTATAGGCCTCGAGATTTTACTTGATTTAGGGGTAGTGGCTGTAAAAATTAAAGGGGACTCCCAACTTGTTATTAAACAACTAACAGGGGAATATAAATGTTTAAGTGAGTCCCTAATCAAGTATTATTACAAAGCCAAAGATCTAATTGACCGATTTATAGAGGTTGAAATGCAATTTATTCCAAGAAGTGAAAATAACGAGGCCAATGAAATGGCCCAAATAGCCTCAGGTTTCAAAATTCCATTAGGAATATTCAAAAAGATGGTCACCATTGAAAAAAGAGTTGAATCTTCAATTCTATTTTTAGTCGACCACGGAATAATGAATTTAGATATTACTCAAAATGATTGGAGATTTCCTATCGTTGAGTATTTAAAAGATCCGACCAAAGAGACTGACATCAAAATTAAAAGGCTTTCGTTGAATTTTGTTTTGTTAAATGACGAATTGTATAAAAGGAGCCCTGACGGCCTATTACTACTCTGCATATCACAAGAAAAAGCAATGCAGGTTATGGCCGAAGTTCATGAAGGAATATGCGGCGCACACCAAGCCGGCATAAAAATGAGATGGCTTATAAGACGATATGGTTATTTTTGGCCGAATTCATTTAATGAATGCATAAAATATGCTAAAGGATGTCAAGCTTGTCAAAGGTATGGCCCAATTCAACATGTGCCTGCTGTTCCACTACATCCTATTGTAAAACCTTGGCCATTTAGAGGATGGGCAGTTGATATAATCGGCAAAATTTTCCCACTATCCTCTAAAAGACATGCATTCATTTTAGTTGCCACTGATTATTTTACAAAATGGGTTGAGGCTATTCCCCTAAAAACGGTCACACAGACCGAAATAATAAAATGTCTCAAAGAAAATATCATCCACAGATTTGGGCTTCCGCAAACAATTACGGCCGATCAAGGATCAGTTTTTACTGGTAGTGAAGTAATGGCTTTTGCAAAAGAATATGGTTTTGAAATAATTCATTCAACACCTTATTATGCTCAAGCCAATGGACAGGCCGAATCAACCAACAAAATTCTGAAACTCAATATTGAAAAAATGGTAGAAAATAACCCAAGGGTGTGGCATGAGTTCTTGTCTGAAGCAGTATGGGCATATAGGAATTCTAAAAGAGAAAGTACAGGAGTAACTCCTTTCGAGTTGACTTATGGTCATGATGCCGTTTTACCAATGGAAATAACAGTTCGGTCAATGAGAGTGGCGCAACAAAATGGTTTATCAAATCAAGATTATTCAGATGCCATGTTGGCCGAACTTGAAGACCTTCATGAAATTAGGCTTATGGCACTTGATCATTTAAAAGCACAAAAAGATAAGGTCGCTAGAACTTATAATAAGAAGGTTCGACCTAAGACGTTTGTTGAAAATGATCTAGTCTGGAAAGTTATTTTACCAGTCGGTACCAAGAATAATGAATTTGGAAAATGGTCCCCAAATTGGGAAGGACCTTTTAAGATTTATAAAGTATTAAAAGGCGGAGCCTATCACTTGCAGGATATGGATTCAAACATTCATAATCGGCCAATTAACGGCCGTTATCTTAAGAAGTATCATCCTACTATGTGGGAACAGTGTTACAGAGATATATGAACAATAGGCATATTAATAAAGAACGGCTAAGAGGCCGAAATAAAAAGAGAGACAAGCATAATATAATAGCGAGTCACCTTTTGACCGCAAAAGATTAAAAATCAAAAGTAACTGAAATACAAGAAGGCCAAATGACCGAAAATTGTTATCATAATCCAAGTGGCTCAACGGCCAAATAAAATTGTTCAGAGAAATAAAACTAAGCTGGGGGAATAACAGACTCAATGGCCGAAGGATTGCTTTCTATCTCAGCTACTTCAACGGCAACTTGGGATTGAGAAGCTTCAAGGCCGACCGATGGAGGATCTGCTGGAAAAGATGCACTCAGAGAAAATTTCAAGGAATCCGTTGCCTTTACCCAGTCAGCCATAGCAGAGGCCGATCTATCAGAAGCTAACTTCACTTGGATCCTTGTCTTTTCCATTTGAGCACTGTGAGCCTTGAGTGACCTTGATAATTCTTCAGCAGTCCTGGCCGTATTGATCATATCTTCATTAGCTTTTGCCTTCACCTCTTCAGCCTTCTCAATCCCTCGCTGCAAGTCATAGAGTTCCCTCTTCAAATTCTATATTCGGTCAGCTATGGCAGAAATAGTCCTCCCGCTCTCCTGGATCATCAGTTGGAAGCTCTCCATATTCTTCAAATGTACCCTAGCCTCGGCCTTCATATCTTCACCCCTTTGTAGATTCTTTTCCCCTTCTTCGATCTCCTTACAGGCCTGTTCATAACTCACGAATATATTCGCAAGAGAAGACACAAAGGCCTGAATGTTTGCACTTAAGCCTGGGGTAAGATCAGGAGAGGATAGCAGAACATCAGCAGAAGACCTTATTCGGTCTGACTCCTTGCATGCATCAGAAAGAGCCATGGTCGAAACGGCCATCAGATAGCTCTTTGCTTCAGAAACGTCAGTCTGCTTCGGAGTTGGAGGCTTCACAGGTTCTGCAGATTCACCCAAAAATGATCGCAGCCAAGCCAATGTGTCACTAGGATTGACCAAGGTAGGCCGACTTTGACTAGGACCTGAAGGAGGTGTGTTCAGTGTGGCTGACGACCGGATTGGGGAAGGATAAATAGCAGGAAGAGGGGAGTCTATAGCAGCCTGAGTACCCGAATCGGCCTGAGATGACCGTCTGAGTAGTTGGGAAGAGGGTTCACTCGTTGGCATGCGAGTTGTGTCTGTCTGGGACCCAGAAGGGGTAGGCTGACTCTGTTGGACTAAGGATTGAAAAAGGGAATCCATGTCCTGTCGGCCTTTAGACTGTTTCGCCACCTTGGCCACCTTGGCCACTGGAGCTTTGACTGTGGCCTTGCTTGGTGCCTTCCTTTTAGGTTGGCGAGGGGGAGGAGGATTAGCATCAACCGGTGCATCTTCTTCTTCTGAAGAAAGAATTGGCTCGAGAGGTGCCAGTGGCCGTTCTTGAACCTCAGCATATCGGCCAGCTGCAAGAAATAAGAATTCAGAATCAGTCAGATCGAAAATAAAACCCACAAATGGTAAAAACTTACCCACTCTAAATCGAACATCAAGTGGCGTATACACGGAACGATCCTTCCACATTCGGACTTCTTGCCAGTTTGCGAAGTGACCACTCCACGTAACACCATCAGATGTTGATTCAGGTGGCCGATTTATGGGATCAATAGGTACAAAATCGGCTATACTTAGTGAAGTGGAAGGCATATTCGGTCTATGGTTTTCCAAAAAAGAATTAAAACGGTCATGAAAGGCATCCCAATTTATTCGTCTTTTAAACCGATGTTTTTCAAAAAATAAATCTTTTTGTAAACTTTTCTTTCTTAAAATTACATCTTGCATTTCATCAAGAATTTGACTAAATCTAGATTGTACCCATTTGATCCCATAAAACTTCTCAAAAGCCAAGACCGATTGATAATCTTCATACTGGTCAAGAGGAATACCTTTTTTCTTCTTTTGTTTCTTGTCTCCTGCAGACTGAAGAGAAGATGAATGGTCAGTGCTGCTAGATTCACTATCAGATGTACAGTTAAGAAGGAATCTATCAACAGACTCATTCGACCGGTACGGCCTCAGATACTCAGACCAAAAATGATCAAATTCTGCAGTGGCATCTTCATTAATGGGAAATGGAGGGACTGACGCAGGCCGAATTAATGAATAAATTCTGTCCACCCCTTCCACATCAGCTTCTTTTACGAGTGCTGGCCTCTCCAAGGAACCACAGTTGACTGAAAAGGTTATTGGGAAGGGAATGGATTGTATCAAGCCAAATTGGCGAGCTACATAGTGAGGGTTATAAGTTTCTACCCCACAACGGTTATTAGCAGACTTCTCAATGATGACTCTATGATGAATGTCCCTAGCAGTCAAAACGCTACTCCAGAAATTTAGTAAAGGCACAGGCCGAAGTGAAAAATCAATGGCTTGGATTACCCACAAAGGGAGGAATTTAGGATTGTCATAGATGAAAAAACGGGATCGGTCTTTATCAAAGAAGAAAAATTTGAAACAAGAAGAAAAAGAAGGAAGTACGCGTGTATGATGAATGAATTGATGACCGAGAGAAGGCACACTAGGCCGAAAGGAAAAAGTTGGACTTATTGAAGGAAAATAGGCATAAAGCCAGATCTGAAGCATCCATAAAGGGCCACCCCAGGTTTTAAAGTCAGAAGTCAAAAGATGATAAATCCCACGATATAGACTAGACAAAACGAGAGGGCCTAGGGAAACCTTATGACCATGGCTAAGAAAATAGGCCAATTTCAAATCGGCCTTCACTACTTGAAAGGCCGCAGTACAAAACAAATATTTACTTATCCAAAACAACAAAAAGGCAATATACTCGGTCTGAGATATATCACCTGTTTTTGGATTAAATTTGGAAATAAAATTTCTGTAAGATGAGTGTTTTCGGTCAAAAATTGGGAAGGAACTATCATCCTCAGGGAAGGAGGTACTGGCATTCACGTAACCCCCATGAGGACGAAGACCGAATAAAGCGGCCAAGTCCAATAATGTTGGGGTCATCATGCCTTTATTAAAATGAAAACTGTTGGTTGAAACAGACCAAAAACAGAGGGAAGAAAGAAGAAGAGGTCGATTTAAAGTAATGGGAGACCTAGAAAAATATATAACCTCATACAAACCAGAGGTTTTCCATTCATCGGCCTTGACCGCAGCAATACGGTCGAACCACTCATTCCAACCAGGAACAGTGGTTGGCCAACACCTAATGGTACCTTCTAGAGCAGAAAATATTCTAGAGTCAGGATTTTCAAAAACAAAGGTTTCGTCATGGTGTTTTGGAAAAATAGACTGAACAGAAGAAATAGCAGAAGAATCAATGAAACGCGGACCTAAAGTATAGGAATTATCTAAAGGAGATAATACCTGAGTCGCGACAACGCTAGGGGTAACCTCTTGGAACTGCTGGAGACAGGATTGGCCAGAAAACTCTTCACCTCCGGTTGCCATTACAGAAATCTCGAGAAGTCTTGATAGAACAAAATAATGGCGGAGAACACCCGAAATATCCCAAACAAACGGCGAAAAGGTAATGAAACTCGTAAAGGAGAAAGAAAGAATGGGATCTTTACTGAAGAAGCGACGGTAAAAGCTCAAGATTTGCCGTATGGAGTTCGTCGGAAAAACCAAAGAAGAAGAAGAGCACTCAGAGCAGTTGGAGAGAAAAAGTAAAGAATGAGAAGGGTTTTGGAGGTTTTAAAAGAAACCTTTGAAGATAATCATTAGAACCCATTTTTTCGCGCCTAAGAGACGTGAAAAGACGTGACTGATGATGTCACTTCTGGCAGAGCCGTACAACCAAACGGCAGAGCCGTATCAATTTACTGTAAGGCGGTTTCAAAACGACGGCTCATTTAATGCCACATATCCCATGCGCCATAACTAGTTTGACGTTTGGTAGTAAGTTATCTAAACGGGTTTATTATGATAGGCCGAAAACATTTTGGATCGGTCAAAAATGATGAAAGACCGATTTTCATACTGATATATTCCATAATTCATTTTAATTATGAAATATGGGGGGCAAATGTTACCACACTAAAAATCGGTCAATGATTGTAAAGGCCGAAAATCTAGAAGCAAGATTCTTAGAAGACCGAAAATATGAAA
>JAESVK010081787.1:6733-27926 GCA_017140935.1 Hamamelis virginiana | reverse complement strand
ATAATCACTTTTAGACAACTTGAGATGAGATATGATGTTGGCAAAATTTTTATACAATAAGTTATTGTGTCAAAAGCTAGGAAGTCCCAACTTTTGCCGCAATTTAGTATATAAATTTTAATATATGAAGACATAATTTGAATATAATTTTAAAGAATTGTATGAAGATCACACTACAAGAAAAAATGCTTTTTACGGCGTTTAAAAAACGCCGTAAATAACTTTTTACGGCGTTTATCAAATGCCGCAAGAAACGCCGTCTACAGCGATGCCGTAAATGGACCATGTTTTTACGGCGTTTGAAAAACGCCGTAAATAAAACTTTTTACGGCGTTTGAAAAACGCCGTAAATAATATCTTTTACGGCGTTTAAAAAACGCCGTAAATAATACTTTTTACGGCATTTGAAAAATGCCGTAAATAATACTATTAACGACGTTTGTTAAACGCCGTAAAAATATTTATTCCCTCATTATTAACGACGTTTTTTAAACGCCGTAAAAAGAACTATTTACAGCGTTTTTTAAACGCCGTAAAAAGTACTATTTTTCAATGATTTAAAAAAAACCTTAAATAATTGTCATTTGACGATTAAAAAAAAGTGAGAAATGATCGCGATTTTTTTTAACGGCATTTATAAAACGCCTTAAATAATTGTTATTTTGACGGCATATTATTTACGGCATTTTTTAAACGCCGTTAATACTTTTTAGTGCATTTATAAAAATCCATTAATGGTTGTCATTTTCCAGCAATGAATCTGATTTCACAGTATTTTTAAACGCCGTGAATAACTCTTTAAATCTGTATTAAAAAGTACCTATTTTCATGTCCTTATCTACTTATTCTATATTGTAATAAAAGACTACCATTTATATAGTTAATATATCATAGTGAATATACTAAAGAAATTATCACATCTCTAACCAAATTCATGAAAATATATCATGGAAGAATTAAACTATATATTCAGTACCTCTGGCTACCTACTACATTATCAAATCCAAAGCAAAATTCTAAAATATTCACACACAAAAATTTACCCTTTTTTACTTGCACATAAAGCCCAAGTCTGCTCTTTTGTCTTCCTTGCAAGGTCCTGTAGTTGACAAGGCAATTATAGGAAAGTCAATAATCTCATTCATGCATGTATTAATTGTAGAATAATGAAAACATAAATTGAAAAGATATGAAATGTAATAAGACCCTACATTTATTACTTTAACGAGAATGTTATATGCTTTTGAAATAAATAAATAATAATAATAAAAGTAATTTAATGTTTGCTTTTTTTAATAAGTTTGAGATGACATGGCAAATCATTTAAGATAACCATAATAAAAGTAATTTAATGTTTGCTTTTTGAGACGAAAATCCGGCAGCATTTCGTCTGTTTTTGCAACATTTTCAAATTTTCACCTAATAAAAAAAAGAGTTCATAACACTTCTATAATCACAATTATCTCAACACCACAATCAAATGACGTCTCCCACGCCTCTCAATATTACATCACAAACATTATAATTCATGAATAAGAAAGTAACCATAAGTTTGAGATGAGATGACAAATCATTTAAGATAACCATAATTAAAGTAATTTAATGTTTGCTTTTTGAGACGAAAATCCGGCAGCATTTCGTCTGTTTTTGCAACATTTTCAAATTTTCACCTAATAAAAAAAAGAGTTCATAACACTTCTATAATCACAATTATCTCAACACCACAATCAAATGACGTCTCCCACGTCTCTCAATATTACATCACAAGCATTATAATTCATGAATAAGAAAGAGAAGACATGGCAAACTATATAAAAACATACTGCATATCACTACTTTACGTTAGAATGCTATTTTATATTGCCCAAAAGATGAATCACAAGTGTAACATGGTACGAAATAGTACTTTAAATTTTAACCCTTTACCTCCTCTCCATGTCAACCATCAATCCGAATGCAATCCATTGGCCATGCAACTGTAGCTCCATAAGCTTCATCAAGGGTTAAAAACTCGCGTGTTGGACGAGGCAAGGCAACATCTCTGACAAGTATTTCATCCACCCAAACCCTATAGTAGCCATAACCAAGTGGCACGTGGTGCACAGTACTGGTAGGATTTGTAGATGAAATCTTACCCCGTGCCACATCAATTTTGTCCCCAATCCAATGGATCAAAGTGCATGCGGCATTCTCTAACGAACCACCAACAGGAACCTCTGTTCCTGCCTGTTGTGCCTAGCATTGGGAGCATGAGAGGAAAAAACGTTAGATGATCTATGAGTAAAGCATATATATAAACAATATTGATTTATACAAATTTACCTGCCCACTAAAATTTGCACTAGGCATTGAACTACTTTGTGTCTGGCCCTGCAAAAGTATGGATAATGCATTATAAACAATTATGTTATAAATCACATGTTTTAATCTCACATTTTATGTCTAAGTTGTCCGCTTACCAATTGTATGCCAGCTGAAGCCAGAGCTGCCTCCATCAACCTTAACCTTTCAGCCAAATCACCGAACCCGCTTACTTGTTGCTTCAGTTCTTGTATCTCATCTCTCATCACTTGATTGGTTCTGTTTGATTGGATTGTTGTGCGAAGCATAGACGGCGTAACCCCAAACCCCATCCCACGTACTCTTCCTGGGCGCTCACGACCAAATACGTGAGTTAGGGCATCATCGTCAATGCCGAAGAATCAACCGGATGCCGCATCTTATTATCTGTACTTCTATGAGTGGAATGCCACGTTAGTTGTTCAGCCATTTCCGGTGACATAAAAAGCCTCCTAAGTCTTGGTATTATTGGGAAATAACGCAAGACTTTTGCTGGGACTCCTTTTTGAATCTTTTCAGACTGTTTGTTCACTTTCCACCTTGAAGAACCGCATTTTGGACATTCCTCATTGTCCTTATTATCTTTCGTAAACAGACAACAATCCTTCACACATGCATGTATCTTATCAAACCCTAAACCAAATGCACTAAGTAACTTCTTCGTCGAATACATAGAATTGGGAAGTGTGTTATCAGGGGGGAGCATGTCACAAAGGATCTCCAGGAGTTCACTAAAACTTTTGTCAGTTAGACCATTTGCCATTTTATGCTTGAATAATACCACAGCTGCCGAAATCCGTGTGTATTTCGTACAACCAGGATACAAAGGTGTCTCAGCTTCTGCTAAAAGATGCATGAAATCCGGCTCTTTTCTCTGATTGGTGTCTTCTAAAACATCACCTGTCTCATCCATAACTGCATCTCTATCACCTGTCTCATCTATATGTGCATCTCTATACATCCTATGTGTCCATGTCATATCAACACCTTTTTGTTCACAAGACGCACTTGGAGGTTCTTCCCCGTGAAGAACCCACGTGGTGTACGTAGGATCCATCCCTTTAATCACCAAGTGCTCAAACACTGTACTAAAATTTTGGTGATGTAAGTTTCGACACTTAGTGCAAGGGCATGAGATCATGTCAGCATTTTTTGAATGTGCTCTAGCTATTTCAATGAACCTACGTGCTCCAGATTCATATTCGGTCGAAAAACGACTAAAATGCAACCAATCCTTATCCATAGTGAGATTCCAACCTCTTCACCCTAACTCAAATACTACAAACGATACAATATCTATTAGGCATGGGAGAAATCAATAATTACGAAAGAATATACAATACAATATGATATCTACCACCTTCAACTCCTTCCTAACACCTAGAACACTATAATCACCCATCTAAAATATAAAAGGAATCATCAAAATTTTAGTGAACCCAGGCAATAAGGTTAAACCAAAATGACATTAAAATATATCACTGACAAGACTATTTAGGCCTACAAACATAGAAGATTTACGATATTATAATTTTGATGAGCATTCCTGCTCTCTTCTCTCTCTACTAGTTGTTTTGTAAGTCTCTCCCATCTCTCATTCAAAGAGAGAGGTACAGATAGACTTCCTATAAAAGTGGTGCAACTTGAAATCATGATAAAATAAAATTATAGTCAAATAAGTACGTACACAACATGCTGCACAATGTAGTTGAAATAAGGAATTGCTGACTGATCAACTAATATAGAATTTATTAAATAAAAGCACTGTTATGGAAAGCACTGTTATGTGAGGTTAAATATGGTCCACGGAGAATCATATTGGATAATACATTCCTTTCCCAGTTGGAAGTGCATTACTTCGCTGTTATGGAAAGCAATCCATCCCTTGGACAGTACGGACTATAATTCAGGATGGTAGAAAGCCAATAGTGAGGTTCTTTGGCTTTTTTTATTTATTTATTTATCAGGAAATGAGTATAAGTATAATATAAGTTCTTTAACTCATTTTCAATTAACATATTCACAAGGAGGGTAACAAGGCCGCCGATTGGTTATCAAACATTAGTCATCAGCTAAAGACAAATGTGAGTTGGACATCAAGTTACCATCAGATCTCCTTGGAATTGTATATGGGGACTATATAGGTCTTTTGATTTTTTTGGGGGCTAGCTTGTTAGGTTTTTTTTTTTTTTTTCTTCTAACCAATAAAAGAAAATATCCAGATTACCATCTAGTTTTCTAAAGAAAATAATGTCAACCATGGTTAATTGGCATCCACAATTGAGAAAATTAGTATATTCCTTTCTGAATCTGATTACATCACAACTCCTAAATTTTTTTTTTAAACACACTCACATATAAGATGTCCTTGATCTTGACAATCCACCACTAGGCAGAATAAACATAAAAGGGCAAAAAAAAAGGGGTCAAATCTGGTAGTGAAGCTATCAATTATAGCAACTAGTCTTTCATAGTATACGAATAAAAAATAATAATAAAAACAATTATGCAATCTCAAGTCATGATTAAGCAAAGATTTTGTCCTTTCTCTTGAGTTGATTAGAAGTGTGTTATCCAAGGTGTTTCTGCAGGATTTCTGATAAGTGAGACAAACATGTGCATAATTTTCAAGCAAAAAGGAATTCTTCAAGGACATAAAGCTCAACTTTTTTACCATAATGATATGCATAATTATTTCATAAAAACTCCATATAATTTTTAGCTCAAAAAGGGACTGCTCCAAGTACATAAAACTAGAAACTTAATGGTGATTTTAGAAATGCTGTGTGATTATTTAAAAAAAAAAAAAAACACCCTATAGATTGGGTATAGGAAGGCAAATGATAAATAAACGTAAGAAGACAATTTAATCAACCCATTTGAAATATGGAACTGATATTTATGCAATAAATAAATAATTGATTGTCTAACTATAAAACAAACTTAAAAAGAAAGATATATAACTGGTGATCAATGCTTTCACTAAACAAGCACAATGGCTATTAATAATGGGCTATTAGCACTTGTTCTTTAATTCATTCTTTATAATATCAAATTAATTATCAATGTCGTTGCCGTTGATACAAAGACATCCACTTATCTTACTGGAAAAATATTGGCTAAAAAACAATTACTATATGCGAAGGTATGTCTTTTTATATTTTCAACTTTTTTAAAAAATAAGGAAGCTTCCGTAGCAATATGATAGTGTGAACATACCTAGCAAACTGAAAGATGTCAATCACTAGTAATTAAACAGCAGAATTGCAGCAGAAGCCGCCAAACCTATGTTGCAACCAGCATATGCTGCAAAAGCCTTGAAATATCTGCACTGGAACCATAATCATATCACATTCAATTTTCAAACTGGAACAAGTAAAATTAAAAAATGATCTCACCTGCATTAGAAGTTGTTAAAAAAGACATAGTCTGAGCAAATGCTCATGATAAGACATCAGTTTGCACTTTGATAATAAATTGTGATGGGTTAACTTCCTAAAACAACTGCATAACTAAAACACTAATACCATGAACCTTAAGTACCAAAGCATCACTCAACTAGTTTTTAACCTTTGTTGAGGGGCCCTTTCATACCCCCCCACCCCTCTCGAATTGTGAGTTCCACATTTCCAAACCTTGTAAAACTCAGTTATCTCTCGACAATCATGAGTGTGTCACAGAACCTCAAACTAACCTGAGATATGTTTGAGTCATTGTGAAACTCAGGTAGTTTAACCTCTGATACAATTCTATAATATAAAAGAAGAAAAAAATCACACAATTTAGCATACAATCACACAAGTTAGGATATATATGTATACACATAATTGGCAATTCCTGAATGGTGGTGCCTCTTCATATTAATTTCTCAAGTTCAAATCTAGTTGAGAATTAGCAGCAGTAGAGGTTGTCAGGTTGTTATTGGAGGAAAAATGGATTTAAGAGGCACGTGAAAGTGAGATTATCAGAATATTTCAATGCTAATAATTCTGCCCTGCCAAAAGAGGTGATAAAAAGAACAAATCATTAAAGTTCACGAGCAAGACAACATATTAAGACTCTAAAACAAAGTGAAAAAACTCGTCAAGCACAACAATTGTGATATGTAAGCACACCTTCTTTAATGTGAAAATCATAAATTTAGTGTCAACATGTTTACTCAATCTATAACAGTTTTCTACATTTCATTTTCATTGCACAATTTACATCCATCAGCTAACCAGATAAAATCTTTCTCTGGTATAATTGATAAACAGTGAATAACTGTTAAACAATCTCTCTCCAAACATGTGAAATGAACTAAGAGGGCGTGCTTACATAGTTACATATCATAATTGTGTGATATGTGGCATGAGAAGGTGCCAAGATTTCATAAGTATGTCAAATAAGATCATAAGTGCTAGGAACTTATTAGAAAACTTAAAGTATTATGGTGATGTCTCCATATTACTCCACCAGTTTGTCTATAAAGTTGATGTAGCGAAGTATTAATACCTTTTCCCTTATCTTTCTTTATTAATTTTTTCTTTATTATTATTTTTTTTAATGTTTTCTAGATTTTTAGGCATTTTTTGGATCTTGGAAAGAATGAGGGAAGGGAAAGGAAAATGGTAAACTTTTCCCAGAAAGAGTTTCATTTCTAAAACATTTTTTCCCTTTTTTCTTTCCTTTCCCTCAAATTTTCTGAGTTCCAAACAGATGCTTGAAAAATTGACACACCATAAACTTGTAAGGATTTTAGAGTTTTTCACATTCAACAAAATGTTAGACAACTTGGATTTGGGGGAGTAAAGTTAAAGCCAGTATCCGGTATTATTGTAAGGCATTCAAATAAAGATTGTTAAGAGTATTTAGCCACAAACATGTTCTTTTAGCAAATATCAAACAAGTAATATGAAGCTTTTGTATTTCCTTTCCCATGCAGAGTTTGGCATCTGAACACCAAATGTTATGTCTAACTTGTTTCATACTCTTTGATTCAGTGCAGGAACTTCGGTTGCTGTCAGTACCACATTGTTTGGATTAGTGTTGGTTGGAAGGGCAGCATTCGTATTCCCCCTTGCAAATATTGCAAATTGCTTTAAAAAAAGAGAGAGTGAAAAAATTGAGTTTCGGCAACAGGTGATATATGCAGGCATCTATGCACATACCAATTCTCATGTAATTCTTCTCCTAGCATTGCTAACTATTTGAAATCTCAGTTTATAATATGGTGGGCAGGCTTAATGAGAGGTGCAGTTACCATTGCTTTGTCATATAACCAGGTATAATTCCAATTCCTAGTTTAACATTTTAATATGGTTGGTTATCGAGCAACTACTTAATTGTACAATCTACAATTGCAGTTTGCAGAATCTGATTCAACAACAGCAGAATATGCATTGATGATCACCTCCACCATAATTGTGGTTTTGTTTAGTACAGTGGTATGTTCACTTGTACTTCTGCAATTTTAACTTCTCTACCCTTAATTAAAATATTGATTTGTCATACTATGCACTGAATCCTTATGTCCTTAATTCTGTGGTACCATTAAAATGGTTACAGAAAAATATTCTCTGATCTCATATATGTTTGGAACCCCAGGAAAATTATACTTCATTATGAAAACAAATAAAATGATAATTAGGTTTATTAAATTTCACACTTTTTAGCGAATAATAAAGAAAAAAACACCCACAAGAGTCACACACAACACAAGGATTTATGTAGTTCACCCAAAACTAGGGCTACGTCTATGGAGTTGCAGTGATTTCACTATATTCAGAGAACAGTACACTAGGCCGTTAAAAGCATAACAAATCTAAATCAGAAGCTACAGTATATATGTCCAAAACTGGGTCATAATCCAAAATGGATAAAAAATAAAAAATAAAAATCAGCCAGAGCCGGAGCACTCATTGAATAAATCCCACACAAAAAAAAATCCCATTTAAACCATAGTGCCTCCAAAAGTCGAATTAGGTCATGGGTCAGACTCCACAAACCTAACAGCACCAACACCTTGTGTCAATCTCTAGATCATTGTTGGATCATGTTAACAATGAATGCAACTCAATACTACATTGTTTGCACTACAAGAAAAAAGTTTATTGATGACAGTTCTGAACTGTCATCAATTTATTTTAATGACGGTTTTGAAAAGCGTCATTGGGGGCGGTGTCATCTATGAGACGAAAGATAGATGACAATTTTAAACCGTCCTTAATATGCCAGAACGATGAAGGTTCAAAAGCGTCATCTTTTTTTGATTTACAATGACAGTTTAGAATCGTCATCTTTATTTGATTTATGATGATAGATTTAAACCGTCATCTTTCTTTAAAAAAACATGACAGCTCAAAACACAACCATGATAGTTCAAAACGTAACCATGACAGTTTATAATCGTTATTAGTAATGCCATGAATGATTTTTTGTTTTCAATTATAAAATTCTTTTCCCCAAAAGCTGTTAAATGTAACATGTAGCAATTATATATATATTTATATATATATATATATATATATATGCACAACAAATGCATGGATATTAAGAACTATAATTAAAGACCAAGCAAACTTAATTAAATATATAATCATTACTTTAAATTTCATTTAACATGAGTGTCTAGAACAATAATCAAAAGAGAGAAAAAAAGAAATGAGCTAAAACAAAAAGCTTCACTATTGTTTATATACCGTGTTCTTGCCAACACCTTTCTAGTTCTCCCAAGACACAAACACAGTGAAAACATTCCTTAGACACTCTGAAATACATTCGACACTATGAAATGCATATTTTCTTGCATTGTAAAATGAGTTCAACACTAATGTGTGTATATAATATTGTGCCTGCTGTGTCCACATTTGGTCTTCTCACTTCTGATAATTTTCTATGTCAGCTTGCCTGTGTCGTGGCATATCTGGTGTCCTGTGTATGTGTCCGTGCAACATAGATGCCAAGATCCCAGTAAGAATTACCAACAAAGAGGCATCACCTTTTCATAGGTATAACTGTATTACATATTGCCATAACTGTAAGAAATTGGACAACATCAGGAAAGTCACTAACAACAGCATTAAGCAGCTTCGCATCTGTATATCAAAGAAACAAATCAATGCCAAACTTTTTAAATTTCCCACAATCTTACAAAGATCCTCAAGGTATGGCATAAAGTGGATCCCCATGCATCATGAAATACACCAGTGAAGAAACAAGTTCACAGCAAACAAACTCTATATCTTATCAATAAGAATAACACAGTAATAACAAAATATGCCTCATGTCTATTATATTACTTGGCTGGACAAACTTAAGGCTGTATAGACCGACAATTTCAAACAAGTAATCATATTTATCTCAATTAGTTAGCTTAAAATTTCTCAATCCTATAAAATCTGAGACTTCATAATTTAGAAAATAAATCTGGTTTAAGCGTTAAGTTCAAAGAAAATGGTGAAATAAGGTGGAGTAAAGCTAAAAAGATCAGCAGGTTGAGGAATTAGAAAAAACACAATGAAACATCAGAAGTTTGACAAAAGCAATATTATAATCCATGCTAAATCCTTAGTAACTGCATATATAATATACATTCCCTTCTCAGTCCAGGATATCTCTTGGAACTCACCACAAGGTTTTTTGGAATAGCTTCCAAACACTTGAATGGAGGAAAGTTGGTTAAAATCTGCCCCAGCACCTTCCCAATCATTAATCAAGCCCAAAAGCCTCTCTCTCTCTCTCTCTCTCTCTCTCTCTCTCTCTCTATATATATATATATATATATATATATATATATATATATATATATATTGAACTTCTGTGTGCATGTGTTGTTCAACTGGAAAATAAAAAAAAGGGAAAAATTGAACTTTAAAAAGTACAAAAGCAACTCTACACTATTTAGAACAGGAATCCATATAGATGACGTGACTATAATATATGCACAACTCAACTATAAAAGCCATATAAATTGATTTCATCTTATCTCCCAGATTCAAGTTCTAACTATACGCATAACATGACTACAGAAATGAAAGTTTTAAAGAATTGAACAAATATTAGTTCAAATAATCTTCTCCAAAAATGTAAGTGCAACAAATTCTTACATGTTCTTTTGACATACTGGCAGTGTATCCATCAGTTTTTTCCAAAGGAAAAGCCCTAGCTGCATAATCTAACAATGGATATCTTGAACTAGTGCATGCAGTGATACTGCTAAGTTTAAACTTGGTAGATCACTCTGGAGCTTGTTGATAGCATGAATTATCCCAACCTACAGTAGATCAGATGCAATTGGTATGCTTGTAATTCAAGTGTTTCCTGCAACTCGTTAACATTTATGAGCATTGCATTAATTAAAATAAAGGGCCCAAAATCTCTTAGGCATCACCCCTGTCTTAAACTTGAAACCAATTTCCAAGGCCTTATGAGATCAGCATCATCCACTTAATTAATCTATATTTAAGCAAAAATGCATGGGCTCAATGTCGACCCCTTAATGTAAGTGTACTGGAATTGAAAATTCACTTGTCTCTCCATAATCAATCTCATAGTAGTGACAAATCCATCATGCATGTCCTTGTTCAGTGTACCTGCTTCTTATTATACCAAGGGCCATATGTTGTGAAGGGGACTAGCTTCAAATCATTCACCAAATTATTAGCGATAATCCTTGTTTGGGTGAGAGGAATTATGGAATCTTGGTCGCCACTATATGATAGTAAAATCAGTCACAAACTTCACCAAAGAAGTTAAGCACAAATTTAGTTCAATCAAGAATGGGAAGCACAATGTAGAAATTTTCACCTGAAAAGCAAGATGGGAATGCCCTGTTTGACAAGGTCTGAAATGATGGGTATGAGGTTCATGTCAAGGTTATCTTGTTGATATTTAAGAGGCCTACAACGACATTGATGTTTTGTTACATATTAGCATGCGTTGGACATTAAAGAACTATCATATATATATATATATATATATATATATATATATATATATATAGAGAGAGAGAGAGAGAGACCCATCATAGAGGCTCCATTTGAATGGGAGGTTTGTAGTGTTAGCATGGAGGGCTTTTTGAACTTCAGGCTTGTTAAAATAGGTAACTGTCCAGTTCAGAAGGCATGGATTACTTTTGCTTCTGCTCCTAGCAACCTGCTTATGGTCAGGAAGACCCAATTACAAATAGTTTAAGTTGCAATAATCAGTAGGACTGTAGAACAATTTTACCATGGGTCCTTGATTCAAAATTTAGCATGGGCAAAAAAATTTGACTCTTTATTTTATTCTTCCTTAGTGCCAATTTTACTGAAATTTTCACTGATTCAACACAATATATAGATATCATCAAAATAGAGAAATTGGAAGCATAGATATATAAGCACAATGCATACCGCTGCATGTATCTTCCCATGCAACCCCATGGATTTAAACTGCAGTCTAGGGTTTGATGATAAGCATTTGGGCAGGAGGAGGTCATCAGCTACAAATCAGCACTAACTTCGTCCTTAACTTCACTAAACACATCCCTACATTCCAGTGACATTCAGCACCAACTTCATCCTTAACTTCACTAAACACATCCTCTAGAACTACTGCTTGTCCTCATTCTAATTGTTGGCCTTTTAAATAAACTTTCGTTTCTTACAAGAAATAATAATAGCAATCATTTTCAGTAAATTTGTTCCATATGAGAAAATAATAATAATGTCAACGCACAACAATGACAATATAGGCAAAGTAAAATGATTAGATAATGTACGACCACTTACATTTATAGATATGGGTATCAGAGGTACCAATTAAAACGAGGTCACAAGGCACTTCATCATTCTCACGCACACTATATTACCCACATGAATGTCCTGTGCTTGAATCTACAAGAAAATATCACCAATGAAAAGAAGATGAGTTACAATCAGTTTAAGAAAATTAAGGACAAAGAGACAGCGAATACATAATTCAAAAGATCAAGTTTTACAGGATTGAGTGGAATATAAATAACAAATAAACTCGCACATTTACTGCATAATTCTTATTAAAATAGTCTTTTATTATTTGATGTTTGACTTTTACTATTTCCTACTTCCATAATTCTTACAGGTAATCGAATCTGCCATTAAATCTTCATTTTGGTTTTGCGTCAATAGACAAATCGACTCCTAAAACTGTTCCTTATACATCAAGCAGTCATCCATCATACGTATAAGGAACTGCCTCAATAACATAGAATAACGAACCAATTCATATCCCTAATAGATGCTTGCTGCATCTAAAAAGACCTCACCAATCCCATTATGATAAAATCTCAAACATAAGAGAGTATTATCTATGTTTTTGAGTCCCAAGAAGAACCCTAATTACCCAACCCCCAATAACCTAGAAAATAAAAGCCCTAACAAAAATTTGTAATCTATATCATCCATATTATCAAACCAGACAATAGAAAGGAAAAAATTAAAAAAAAATACAAAACTTACCTGATAAAAAAATCTTCAAACAGAGATGAATCTTTGAGATGGATCTTTATAAAGAGAGAGAGGGAGATGGGAGAGAAAAATCAATGATCCGTGTGATGAAAAACTCGAACCAGATAATGGAGCTCGCCTCGATTAGGTTTTGATTGTCAAATGGTCGAGCCAAGCTTTCAGAAAGAGAGATAGGGCTTGGAGAGAGGGATAGAGGGAGAACGCGCAACGAGAGAGAGAGAGAGGGACAGAGGGAGAACTATGAGGTCTTTGTGAGTCGAAGAGATGGAGCACGCGCGATGAGGGAGAGAGAGATGGAGCACGATGTGGGAGAGGGAGCTTCGTGGGTTCTCTTATCGAACTCTTCTCTATTAGTTTCGCGCCAAAAATAAAAGGATTACGGTCCCTTCTTTAAGCCGTCATCTTTATGCTTATAATGATGATATTTTTTATAAACTATCATCTTTAGCCGTCCATTTAATTCATTTGATGATGGTTTTAGTCCAACTGTCATTATTTATTTGAACATATGACAGTTTTTAAAAACTGCCATGATTTTTAAAAATCAAGCGTCATTAATACCTATTTTTCTTGTAGTGTTGCTATACTATCTTCTTAAAAATTCAACATTGTTGGGTTTAACATCTTTGTAATACTAATTAAACTAGCCACATTTTTTTTTAACAACATTATGAAATTTATTTCTTCTAAACAGGTGTTTGGTTCAATCACAAAGCCTCTAATTGAAGCAGTGATGTTAAGGCATGGAAAACCTACAATTTCGGATGCAACTGATGCTCCAAGCCTAGAAGACTTGAGACTCCTTTTCCTTGAAAATGGAGACTCAATCGAAGAGGACAACAATGAACTTGGAGGTCAAAAGGGAAGTAGCTTAAGGCTGTTAATTAAATACCCCACTTCAACTGTTCACTACTTTTGGAGGAAATTCGATGATAGATTTATGAGACCAGTTTTTGGTGGACGGGGTTTTGTTCCGTTCGTTCCTAGTTCACCAACTGGTGCAGCAGACGAAAATTCATGAATCTGAAGGTTTCCCCATATAGTTTTTATTTCTTTTTTTGTAATTTTGTAAAGTGGGGGCTGATGCTATTATTTGAACAATATTTGTGAGAGGGTTTTCTTGTGTTCTTTCTTTTTGACAATTTTGGAAAACTTATGATCATGTTTTTTATTGTAGCATAGCAAATAAAGAACTTAATTTCACTACTTTTGTTGAAAGAGCTGTGGGGTTATCTTCAAACATGACTTAATTTCATTGGGCTACGGGTAATCAGATGGGAGTTTGGACTATCTGATGTTGGCATTTTATCAGATGGTGGACTGTTTCTTTCGAAGAAGTAATTGGGCTACGGGTTTCATATGATAGTTTCACTAATGTTCTCAAGCTGAAGCTGTCTCTACCAACTTTCAACTGGTTCATTTCCACCGTAATCTCCCAAAGACAGCATGCTCAACATCATAGTTCTTCCAGACCAGAAATATGTGAATTACAAGCCTTCACCAAGAAGAGACAGAGAATCGAAAAAGATACAGAGAATTAACAGAATTTAGGAAACAGGTTTATCAATAGTAAAAAAAGGTTGGAACTGGACTACTTGAAAGTCACTACTGGAGCCACTGGAGGAACAGGACGCAAAGACAGTCTCACAGAATAATAAAAGGCCAATACATCCTAACTTGTGTGTATATATATATATATAACAAAAGGCCAGTACATCCTAACAGCCATAGACAACAGTGCTATGGATGTTGCTTATTTGGAAAGCTTCATTTCAAACAGTTATATTTCCAAATATATATATGAATTATCTATAATGCAAAGTTAATCTATAATGCAAAGTTAAAACTGAATAATCATATAGGCACCTTATATGATGCAAAGTTAAAACTGAATAATCATATAATGCAAAGTTAAAACTGAAACATAACCATATAAATAAAAAGGCTGAGGCAAAGTTAATCTATAATGCACAGACATCCCTATAAATCATAACAAGTTTCTCCAAAACTCAATAATCATATAGGCACCTTTTTTGGATCGGACATATGGTCTGGAAAATAAATCTAGGGAGAAATTTATACAGTATTCAACAAACAGAAATTTATACTTCTACACACTGATTTATAAAAGGACATACTGGATCGGACATATGGTCTGCAAAAGGGGATGTTGAGAAAAGAAAGCAAAAAAAAAAACATAACTCTACAAAAAAAAAAGGGTATATGAGATCTACCAAAAATATAAAACAAAGAAAGCAAAAAAAAAAACATACCTCAAGATCGGTATGTTGAGACTTCGTGGGAAATGGTTTCTTTATGTCATTTTGAGATCTCTCATCCTCCAACTCAAGGTAGTAGGGCTTGGAACTCGGGATCCCCTCGACCAGACCTTGCCCGACGGTGGTCGTAGATCACGAGCTGAGGCAAGAACAGGGGTTGAACGGCGGCAAGAACAGGGGGTGACGGCAGCAAGGCTTCCACGGTGGTGGATCAAGCTTCTCGCACAGTACTGAGGGGGGATCAAGCTTCTCGCACAGTACTGAGGGGGGATCAAGCTTCCACAGGGGGTGACGGCGGCAAGAACAGGGGGTGGATCAAGCTTCTCGCACAGGTATGTTGAGACTTCCACTGGTTCGATTGAGGGTTTCTAGGCAACGGTGCGGGGAATGAAGAGAACAGAGGGAAAAGAAAAGAAAGGGGTTCGCGGGTTAAAAATTAACTAAGACTATTTACGGCGTTTAACAAACGCCGAGAAAACTAATGAATTTTTTACGGCGTTTCTAAAACGTCGAGAAAACCAATAACTTTTTACGGCGTTTATAAAACGCCGAAAATACCTTGACTTTTTAAGGCATTTACAAAACGCCGAGAATACTTGATTTTATACTTTTTACGGCGTTCAGGAAAGGCCGAGAAAACATTAACTATTTACGGCATTTAAAAAACGCCGTGAATAAATTTGTTAAAAACGCGGGAGGGATGAAACTAGGGCGCGGGGAAAAGGGACAAAAAAGAGGGAAAGGAAATTTCTAGGCAGACTTTTTACGGCGTTTAATAAACGCCGTGAATAAATTTGTTAAAAACACGGGAGGGATGAAACTAGGGCTCGGGGAAAAGGGGAAAAAAAGAGGGAAAGGAAATTTCTATGCAGACTTTTTACGGCGTTTAAAAAACGCCGTAAATACTTATACTTTTAACGGCATTTGAAAAACGCCGTAAATAGTAATGCTGTGATTTTTTAAGGCGTTTAATAAACGCCGTGAATAAGTACATCTTTTTACGGCAGTTATAAAACGCCGTTAATACTATATATTTTTACGGCATTTAATAAACGCCGTAAATACTACTGCTTTTACGACTTATATTAAAAAACAGGGTATGGATGACTTTTTAACCACTATTTACGGCGTTATGTATAAACGCCGTAAAAAAAACGCCGTAAATACCCCTTTTTGGTGTAGTGTCAAGATAGTTATTTAAAAGTGATTTTAGAAAAAGTTTACATAACGGCCCTTAGTCTTTTGAGAAATAAAAGATTGTTAAGTTGAAAGTGGAGGAAATATTTTGATAAATGAGCTAACAAATTTGTACGGGATAAGGGCTCAACATTTCGAGGTAATAAATATTTAATATATATGTATTCAGAAATGCTATTATCAAATCCCAACGCAAAGTTGCGTCAGGTCAACTCTATATAGCCCGTTTTAGAAGAGATTTTGTAAAACCGACGGTTAGATTAGATGCTCATCTTCTATATGTCATGCTTGCAAAAAATCATAACGATCCGACGGTTGGTTTTTGAAAAATCTGAATGTAAAAAAATGGTGATATTTTGAAGAACAAATAAGTTGCATATTTTCACAATGATATTTTTTAAAAAAAACAACCGTTGGATCAATGTAATTTTTTTTAGGCATGACATACAGAAGAGGGGTATCTAATCCAATGATTGGTTTTACATAATCTTATTTAAAACTGGCCATATGGAGGTGACTTGACGTAACTTTGCGTTAGGTCAAGCTAATAATAGCAACTCCGTATACGTATATATAATTACTCAACAAATTTCAATTATCAATACACTTAAATTGAATTTTAACTAACAAGATTGAAAATTATGTGGGCTGCAACAGTAAAAAAAAAAAAATTATGAGCAAAATTAAAATTTGACAAGGATAGAGTTTCTAATTATTATAAAATTTGTACATAAAAATAACATTTTTTAAAAGTTGAGGGTGGGCATTTGCCCCCCCGGACTATCCATGTGGCTTTGCCCATGTTACAACTAGCTAAATAAAGACAGTCAAACTTGAGATTTTCCGCTTACTCAAAGGAAAAAAAAAATTGAGATTTTCTACTTTTTGAGGTGTATATAAATTCTTATTAGCTATACTTCATTTTAATTAAAATGTGCTAAGAACACAAGCCCTTGGATTCCCATTCAGTACTTAATGCATGATTCGATCATTTCAAGATTCCAATCCAATGGCTCAATTAAGGGTCTTAGCTGATTTTAGCTAAATGATGTATCCCTCATAAGAACATTTTTCTATAAATTGTCTTCATATTTGATTCTCACCCTGAAATATATTTGCTGTCCCAAATTTTTGTTTCAATTTGTGGCCATGCAACAAGATCTCAATGTGGTTCAAGTTTGTATCTCTCACTGGTGAGTGGTGACAATTAATCCCTAGGTGGTGAACTTGTGGTGAACTTGGCAGTATCTTATCTTGTCAGCATTTGTTGATTTTGTTAAAGTTAGCAAATACTCCATGATTGATATAGTTAGCAAATGCTGACAAGATCATTTCAATATCTATATATATATAGTGGCAATCAGTTGCAGTCCTGACTGCACGGTCATTTGGTCTTGTTCCGGTAGTCGGTTCCAAATTCTGACCATTGGATATGATGCTCACCCCCTGCATGCCACGCCTGCAAAAAATCATGTCGATCCAACGGTCGAAATTTTGTAAAACCAGCCTTAAACAGACTTAAATTACCAAAGACTACATATAATTAAATTCCATTTGTGTTTATTATAATATTAGAATTGCTACACGAGGCATATATATATATATATATATATATATATATATATATATATATATTATAATATTAGAATTGCTACACGACGCATTTCTATACATAAATATATAATATTATAATACGTATAGAATTATCAAAGACTATATATAATATTAGAATTGATACACGAGGCAATTCCATACATAAATATGTCAGTTGAAAACTTATTAATCAATAGAAAATGATCTAAATATTAAATGAAAGATTGAGTTATCCACGTGTATATTTGTATATGTTTGCCCAAGTCGTATGCCACTCTTTATTTTTTATATTTTAAAAATTTTCTCTCTTGAGCAAGATACGATATACTTAATATAATTTGGTGCAGTATTCAAATAAAAAATGATGAGTACACTATTTGAAGGGATAAAACAAAATTTCCATCTACAATATATATTACAACCGATCAATCTTATATTCGGGTAAATAAAAAAAAACAAAAGAAACAATTAACCTACAATGGACAACATCTTATATATATATATATATATATATATATATATATAGAAATGATAAGATCAGGCCGGCTGGAGTTTTAAATTTACGGTCGAATTTAAACGGTGTCGTTTCATGCGGGTATGGCTGAGAGCTTGCACAAGTTTCAAGAAAAATAAAAGAGGGAAATGCAAAAAGGAAAAGCAAACTTGCGCAGCTCGAGAACCTCATTCCGGTCTCTCTCTCCTCTCCCTCGTCTCACCCTCCTCGCCGCTGCACCTGGTCGAGCTCGGCGGTTACTCCGGCGACGGCGCGGGTAAGCAGATCTCGTCTCTTTCTCTGTTCTTCTTATTCTTCTTCTTCTTCTTCTTCTCTCCTAGTTTAGTGACCCCGCCGTGAACCAGCCGTGACCCCGCCGTGAACCTCATACCTGCGCAGCTGAACCTCATTCCGGTCTCTCTCAGGCGACGGCGCAGGTAAGGTGAACCTTTACCCTCGTCTCTCTCTCTGTTCCTCTCATTCTCCATCTTCTTATTCTTCTTCTTCTCTGTCAGATTTCATGACTCCCCGCTGTGACCCAGCCGCGAACCAGCCCCTGTGAAATCACAGGTTTTTCTCTGTTTTTTTTTTTTTGAAATGAAACCCTAAAATAAAACTATCCTTGTAGCACTGATGAACTTAGGGAAATGAACTTAGGGTTTGAGCATGCTGGTCTGTTATTTTTGGAAATTTGACTGTCTGTGACCATCAATGGTGAAATATATCTAATTTTTTTCAAAATTTGACAACAAATTATTAACATTGTTTGTTAATAAGTTTTTTTATTAATAATTTTGGGATTAAATACATCAAAAATTAAGTGCACAAGTTTTCTAAAACAAAAACAAAAAAAAAACAAAAAAAAACAAAAAATCATGACAATTCTGTTTGTTGCTTGGAAAGAAGAAAATGAAGGGAAAGGAAGGTTGAAGTCAGGGAAAATTGTAACATTTTTTTTGGACTTTAATTTAAAGCATATGAAAGATTATCAAGTTTTGATTGCTATATTATCTGATATGGGTCAATATTTGGTCAAGGAGATATATTTTTACTTGTTAAGTATTCCTGTACTAGGACAGAATAAGTATTATATCGGGGGATTGGAACAGAATAGCATCAACGAATTTACTTATGATTTTTCAAACCATTTCATGCCTCTTATGCTATATCGTATATTGGCAGGATTTATCGACATCTCAAATATGTAGTTTTCTGCCAATGGTCGAGTTGGGGCCACTGCTGCCGTTTACACCCTTACAATTCTTGATGCCATGACTGCTGAAGTACTTGAGCTTGCTGGAAATGCTAGCAAAAATTTGAAAGATTGTTTGCTGGTACTAATATTGCTGGAAATGCTAGCAAAAATCTGGAAATGCTTGCTAATCTTTCAAACAATGTGTTTAGCTGTGACATTATTTTTTGCTGGTACTAATATGTAGTTTTTGTGTAAGTTTGAAGGAATTTTCCTTGTGACCTAGTAGTAATTTTTTTGTTCATTCAAGGATTATTGTTAGTTGGTTAGTTAACTTTACGGGGTCTAATACACTATTTGTATCAGCAGCTACTATATTATACTGAAGGGTCTGTTTGTTTGAAGCTCTTCTGTCATGTTAGATCTCAACAAAGCATTATTCTTATTGCTTTGGCTTGGTTGTTTGTTTGTTACCATCAACTTAAATCAGCTGGAATTGTTCTTTGAATCTCTCTCTGTAATGATATTCTTATTGAGCAAAAAGGGGATATCTTTGTGGGGTATAATTATGGTGCGAAGGGAACACATATTTGCTATACGAAAACATGCATTCTGAGTTTTGGGTGTTCTTTATATTGATGCATATTTTTGAGTTCCTAATGATGACACGGTTTACAGCAAGATTGTGGGAAATTTCAATCATCTAAATGGTTATGCTTTGGCCTACAGTTATCAATTTATCTTGAAAAAAGATAGCCATTCTCTCATGGAATTTCTCTTTCATGGGTTTCTTGGATGGCATCTCGAGCATGGAAGGGACTGTTGCTTGAATCTCCAACACCACATTGTGACCAGCATAGGCAAAAGCTATGTCACCTAAACCAGTAAAGAAATTGAACACATTTCCTGTAGTGGTAGAAGCCCTGTGCCCATACTTCACATCTGCTTGAACCCCTTTGTGAGCACAAGCTATCCAAGCAACAGTAGAGTAACTGTGCATATAAAGTCACAATTTTAATTACTATTCTTAGAGCTAGCATCTCCAATAGTATACCATTTGCTATAAAGTAACTGTGCATATAAATTTTGAGGGGAGTCATAAAAGGAGGCATTCGAACCTTAATTCAAAGTTGCTAACAATGATTAAAATCATTAATTCAAAATAGTGGCGAGCCAATTAGGGACCACCCTTAATTCAAAAATTGTTTGTTCATTTTTTTCAGTTTTTTCATTGAAACACCCATATGCTACATATGATAATTATTAATACAACTAACAACTTGTTCATCTTAATTTGAGTATCAATCATTTTTTTCATTATAATTTGATTATCCAACATTTTTTGTTGGTTGTCCATGATTGCTTGGAGGTGCAAATTATCGGCGTTAACATCCATAGGTAGGCAACTGTAACATGTGAGCTTCATAAACCTCGCTCCTACTAACATTCAAAGATCCCCATCTTTGATGCCGCAGTTCTGTCTCCCAATCACTAACCCACTGCACAAATTCGTTACATTGTCCCACCTAAACATGCAAAAATAAAATGATAAAATATTTGAGTTAAACAAAACTCAATGTAGGTAAAGATAAACATTAAAATAAAACCCCAAAAAAAAAAAAAAAAAAAA
>JAESVK010081782.1:0-11327 GCA_017140935.1 Hamamelis virginiana | reverse complement strand
TCTTCCATTAGAGAGTGGAAGTCTCTTCTTCCAACATCTTCTTGTTTATAGTGAAAAACTGCAACTGCACACAAACAATCATGCAAGCAAGATAATTCACACTCTGTTTGGTTATAAGGTTCCAACTGTTCGTAATTTCGAAAAGGAAAATTCACACTTTCTTTCTTCCTCAATTCAAATAACTCTTCTGGGACTCTTGATCCATCTTCCTCTCTACACCCTTGAAAAGAATTCGGTTTACTGTAATTTTTGGCATGCATGGTATTGTCACAGTATTTCATTTTCTGTATTTATAAAAAGAGAGATTTGTCTTTGAGAACAAAAAGTGGCTGAATGGAATTTTGGTTATCTTATCGTAAACTCATCGATTTGTCGCCATGGAGCAAATCAGCAAACCAACACACATTCTGTTGCAGGCTGTATTTTACTTGGCTTGCCTTGTGTCTTCTTTCAGACTCTGCTTATCATGGCTGCAATTATACTAGGCCTGTGAGACTGTGAGAGACACTTAAAGGAGCATTAGGCATGTCTAAACCCAGACATGAAATTACAATAATGCTAATGATCTTTGGGTTGTTGATAGATTGGGGGGTGTATTTTTTTTTTTCCAGAGTGCAAAATGAATCAATTTTTGTTTCACTCATTATTTCTGCTTTATCACTTCAATCAGACTACGTACTTGATGGTACAGAATACCCAAGTGTAATGGGATCCTTGCAATAACTCTTATTAATAAAACTTCTTTGGCAATAGGCTAGAAAAAAAAAAAAAAAAAAAATTCAAAGAAGGAAAAATAGAGACATACTAAAGTACCAACAAGAGAAAAACAAGAACATTTCCTACCAGAATAAAAGAAGGAAAGAAAAACAAGAAGATACAGCAAACACAGAGAACGAAAACACAATTCTGTTGCCATAATGAAAGCTGCTTGATCTCTACCGTCATGCATCACAAGCCGTCCATCTTCCAACGAGGTGAGGTACCATTGATTGGCAAATGCACCTTCATGCAAGTAGCACTTGTACATCAAATACTAGAAAAAAAGAAAAAGAAAAAAAAAAGGGAAGTTATCGATCACCAATGAGAAGGGATTAACCATTTAACCAGGCATGTGCTTATTCCTATATTAAGTTTACCAAAAATCACACTTCCATAGCAGTTGTCTGCTGATCATAAAATTACCATATAGCTTGTAAGGAAATGGACTCACCTACACTGTGCCAACGACCTCAACTTTCAATAAGCTGTTCAACTGAAGGGAGAAGGGCAAGGAGGCACAGGAACTTCAATCAACCCTTCCAGCATTAGTGAGACCATCTTCATTGTAGGCCTTTTTGAACGATCCTCTTGTATACACCAGATTGATATCATCACCCACCTTTTCAGCTTCCCAATGTCATCCATGGCCACCTGATCATTCTCCAACAATTCATCTAGTCTATCTTCAATATAACAATCATAAGCCCAATCTGTGAGTATTGCTCGATCTTCTTCCCCAAACTCCTTTGCCACACTTCCTGCAGCAAATGATTTCTAGCAACATGACACCAAACCTATAAACATCCACTTTAACTGTCACCGCTACATTCTTGAACCATTAAGGAGCGACGTATCCCCGTGTCCCTCTTATCCCAGTAAGAGTTCGAGTTTGATCAAACAGTAACAATTTTACCAATCCAAAGTAAGAAATTCTTGCAGTGTAAAAATCATCTAGGAGTATGTTTTGAGGCTTTATATCACAGTGGATGATTGGGGCATCACATTCTTCATGTAAGTACACAAGCCCTCTTGCAATCCCCAAGGCAATCGAAATCCTTTGATTCCAATCGGCTCTTGGAAGTCAAAAGAGGAAATTCGCTAAAGTACTGTTGCTCATGAACTCGTATACTAAAAGCTGATGAGTTCCTTCATCACAGAATCCACCCAATCTGACTAAATTCTTGTGATGGGTTTTCCCAATTGAGCTAACCTCTGTTCTGAATTCCTTTTTTTCTTCTTGAGCTAATTTGTCCAACTTCTTAACCGCAACTAATTAAATTCCTGGAACCGAATTTTAGGACAGCTTTATACACAATGCCACAAGAACCCCTGCCTAGCTCTTCCTTAAACACATCTGTTGCTTTTTTGAGTTCCTTGTAAGTGAACAAATGCAAATTTCTTTCTGAAATATATGAATCTTGTGTAGCCTTTTTCATTTTTGCTTTGTGCCTTGAGACAAGAAGTAGACAAACCGCGATTAGCAGAAGGAAGATGAAGAATACAGAGCCACCCAGAAGAAATGACCCTAAGAGAATCCACTTCCCTTTCTTTGTTCCACGAATTATATCCAAAGGGAGAACACTTTTTCTTACTTTGATGGGGCCACTGAAGAAGATCTAAGGTTAAATATCCCATATATTGGTGAGTGGCAGTCTTTTCTTCCAACATCCTGTCCCAGAAAAAACGGCAACAGCACACGCACAATCATGCAAACAAGATGTTTGGCAATCCGTTTGATTAGTAGTATTGATCCATCCGTAATCTTCAAATTGCCAATCCGTGCTTTCAAGCTCCACGATATAAAATAACTCTTCCGGGTCTCTGGGTCCATCATCAACTCCACAGCCTTGAGGGAAATTCAGTTGGCAGCCACCCAATTCATTATTTGGATCCACCAGTGAATACCCAGGTGGGCATTCACACCTTGGCCTTCCACTTTGTATTGAACAGTAGCTATTGTATCCACAGGCACCGCTCCCCACTTTATATGTTATAGCAGTACAGATGTTGGCAGGAACATATCGAACAATTGACCAGGTTTGATTAACATTAATAATGGAACTCCGTGGATAATAATATTGCGTGAAAACTCCATTGAAATTCAATGTAGCACGGTAATAGGAATTTGGAGTAGGGGCTATATCCTTCCATAGTCAGACAATTCCTCCATTCTTTGTGACTGCATAAATATTCATTGATTCATTGAAAACTAGCTGCAGGGTACCCTGCTCAGTACTAGAGCTGGCATTAGAAGTAGGGACACTAAATAATGAGCGTATAAGGATTCACTTGGCCAGGCTATTGGATTGAGCAAGAGATGTTCACTAGAGAAATGGAGCACAAACCTTCCCTTTGAGTAATTGGTTTCACTTAGCCGAGAAAACAGCATTTCACCAGAATCCAATGTTTGAGTAGGCAAGATGGTGTCTTTGGGATTCTTAAAACTCTCCCATATATGAACAGAGTCATTACCTACAAGCACAAAGTTGCCAGTATCAAGCATTACAGCATAAGCCACAGTACTTGCATTGCCTTGTTGATTCCATATTGTGTGGCCTTGAGGGTCAGTTAATACAAGGCCATCTGCTGTTAGCACAGTTGTGGATCCTCTTTGCGCCGGACTATTTCCATTTGCGTGCCAAACGATAGTTTTGTCGGGTATTTTTTCAACCCAAATGGCAAGCAAGAAGAGGTTTGTATTGTTGAGTTGCCTGAATCCAAAAGCAAATTCCCCAGAAGATGAAATCCATGAGGAGCTCTCGCCTGCAGACAGTGATGAGGTTAAAGTTACATTGTTGGCCATGCCCAAAATGGGCAGAAGAAGAAAAAGGAAGAGGAAGAGAATTGAAGAACAAGCCATTGGGAGATGATGTTCTTATTGTAGCTAGAGAATAAGTTGCAAGCCAGTAAATTCTCTAGTGTATTAATAACTTCAATTGGGTATGTGATTTAACAAGCACAAATGCACAATTATATTCCGTCCACATTTTTTCCAAAAATGTATTCCAAATGAATCCAAACACTTTATTCATTATCAAGGAGAGAATTTACTGAAAAAGAGAAATGCAAGTCATTCGCTAATTTTGGGATAATTTTTTTTTCTTTTATAGAATATTTAGTATTTTTCTTATAATAATTAATGTAAAACAATATAATCAAACTAAATAACACAGTTCAATAAAGTATTTTCATTGAAAGAGAAAAGGAATAAGTATAATTATTCGTTCAAGAAACACTTGACTCTAATAGTAGACCAATTGAAAAAAGAGATGGGATTGATAATTAATTTTTAACATAATCTTTTATAATCAGATTAAAATTTTCCCTTCTAACAAAATCAAGGCCAGTTTGCATTAATATTTTTAAAATCATTTTTAGGACTTAAAATTCTACTTGTCTAAAGAGATGGGGTGTACTTTTAAGCATGTCGAGGGATGATATGATGGATGACAAACTTTTAGTATGAAAATTTTGTTACGCAAATACATAATTTGAACATAACGTAAAGCCAGGGTTAAAGGGTTGAAAACTAGTGCACGAGCTATTTGTGGACAGCTTGCCAATGGAAAAGTCAAGCCCACTCCAATTTAAATTTCATGCTTTCCGATTAAACTCAAAAAGTGAAAAAGGTATAATTATGTATAGTATGGAGTTGAGGACTTTGGAGGAGACAATATTGCCTTTCAACAATATGGTCCTGCTGTACTTGGAAAATATGAAAGAAATGCCCTTCATTTTACTTATGGCTCCTCAACTAAAGTTTATTTATTTATTTATTGTAATTTTACTTATAAATCTTCATTTGAATAAAAATATGTCCCGCACTGCAAGACATCTTTTTCATTGTTATTCAAACTTCAATTTCAATCCCTGCTAGTTAAAATATTCTCGAGTAATAAGTTAAAAGTTATGTACCTTGGCCATGGTTAAAATGGGCATAAGTTCAAAAAGAGAGAGAGGAAGGGATGTAGAGAAGGCTTAAAACAGTTTATCAGAACAAGAATTGAATACAAGGCCTTAATGGTGTTTTTAGTCAATTACCTAACCTCGAGTCCGGATTTGCTGATGATCAATCTACACTGTAGATCACCATATAGTGATCGTTCTAGTGTGGTGAAATCAATACTAAGACTACACTAAAATGTAAAATCAATAGAAAATATAAAAATAATCTTAGCCAGTTTTAGAAATAACCAAAATACTAAAATGCTGATAGACCTCCATATGGCCAGTTGCAAAACAAATTTTAAAAATTGACATTGGATTAGAGACCCCTCTATTATATATGTCAGGTCTGCCAAAAATTACAGTGGTTCTACAGCTACTTTCTTAAAAAAACTGACCGTGAAAAAATGATGATATTTTAAAGAATAAAATAGTCACTATTTTTTACAGTGAGATTTTTTTTTAAAAAATGGCTGTTGAATCACCATGATTATTGCTAAAGAAATGAGTGAGAAACATAGGATTATTACCTTTTTTTTTTTTTTTTTTTTTTTTTGGCCTTTTAGTACACAAGTCAATACAAATAAATAAAGACCTTTAGATCTCCTCAAGGCGTTATTCCACACCATCTCAATGGCGAATCACTACATGGTGATCTACAGTGAGATCACTTGCAAATTTGGACTCCCTAAGCTCATAGTTAATTAATTTGTAGGTGAGACCGGCCAGAATTGCACTTTTTCTTTAAAACTTCAAATATACATTGATTACTTCCCTCATAAAGCCACCTGATGCAACTGCTAATTAGCATCCAAATAAGCGCGCTGTGTGGTGCCTCTGGAATAATCTTTTATCTGTAGCCCGAGAAGCATAGAATAATAGGCATCGCAACGGCTAGTTTCTAAGGGCTGATTTTTTTAAAATACACTTTCTTTTTTTTTTTAGTCCTATAAATAAATGTATTGAGAAGGTTA
The DNA here is from genome assembly GCA_017140935.1 of Hamamelis virginiana. NCBI lineage: Eukaryota > Viridiplantae > Streptophyta > Magnoliopsida > Saxifragales > Hamamelidaceae > Hamamelis > Hamamelis virginiana. Next base: position 5,649 of record JAESVK010081782.1, on the reverse strand, counting down.
GAAGGAAGTTTGATATTAAGACATCTTATGATTTGGGAGAGCTTTGGCCCCCGTATTAGAGTTTGGCGGTCCTCTAGTTGGTGAGTGAGTCCCAACTCTTGGGTGAGTGAAACCTCGAGTTGAATCCTGATAGAGTTTAATGGTCCTCTGGTTGGTGAGCAAGTCCCAACCCTTGGGTTAGTGAGTCCCCGAGTTGCCCCTACCATCCATTGTATCCCGAATATTATATTTCATCTTCAATCCAATCAACTTCTTCTTCTCTTTCTATTTCTTTTATTTTTAATTTATAAATTTTCATTTGAGTTGCATCTCCACCACTTGGCTTAGGATACTAATCTAACAAAGAGAAAACCAAAGGAAATGTGTCATAACATGAAAATGCAACAATTGCCGGAACTAGGATTTTATTTTGAGGGGGGCCAAAACTAGCTTTAATGCAGAGGCAAAAAATATTCATACAAAAAATGGTATAAAATAACCATTTTGTAATTTATATAATCATAATTTTGCAAACTGTTAGTGTCCAAATTGTAATATCACAAAAATCCATACAAATTTATTTAGTTATATTAGCATTCAACACAAAAATTACACCGATATATTAAATATTTCTCCAATCTAAATTCATTATACTCTGTACAAGTTTATTAAAGTTTGTGGTCCATAGTTCGTAATAACCTATTTTAAGGTCGTATTTTTTTTCAAAAAATTCAATTGAGTATATTCTCTCATTTTAAATTCTTTTTGGGTGATTCAAATTTATGGTAGACCGCTTTTTCAAAATTTTAATTTTAATTTTCTCCTTCAATCTTGTCGATCATTAAATCAAGGGGGCCAATCTTTAGAATATTAGTATAATATATACAATGTATAATATAATATACTTAATATATAAAAGAATTTCAAAAGTTAGGGGGGGCCATGGCCACCCTTACCTTCCTCTTGGTTCCGCCCATGGCAACAAACACGTCCATCCAGCACCCCATGCAATTGTTTCTCAACCATAAAATTGCACATTTAGCTTAATTTTAAGGAAGTAGACTTACCCACCTACACTGAAGGAAGAAGGGCATGGATTTGTCACCAAGAAAAACAACATATTCAGTGGTACGGTAGCCTGTATTTTACTTGGCTTGCCTTCTGTCATTTTTTAATTTTTCAAACTCCGCTTACCTTGGCTGCAATTTGATATAGCCGAAGCCTTTCAGAGACACTTTAAAAAGTGTGTTAGGCATATCCCAACGTACCCGAACATGATTACAGTAAGGCTAATGATCTTTGGGTTGTTGATATATAGATTGGGGGTTGTTTTCTGTGCGGAGAATGAATTGAACTTGTTATATTTTTGTTCCATAGAGTGCAAATGAATCAATTTTTGTTCCATTCATTACTTCTGCTATTGAACAGAATACCCAAGTATATATTATGGGAGCCTTGCAATAACTGCTGCATTTTCAAATCTGATACATTTTGAACCTCATGGCATTGTCAAATCTTCTTTCATTGACACAGAATATTAAACGAAGACTCAAAAAGAGGTCTACAAAGCAAAGGGCCGTTGCTTCTTCTTAAAGAGTTCTTAAAAACAATGCAATATCGTCAAAGACTCGAAAAGAGGTTAGTGTCTAACTGAAGGAGAAGACCCATTCTCATGACAAACTTCTTCCACTAGAGAAAGTACAAGAACATTTCCTACCAGAATAAAAGAGAAACAAATACAAGAACATACAGCAAAAGGATAAAGAGAACAAAAACACAATTCTGTTGTCATAATGAGAGCCGCTTGATCTCAACCGTCATGCATCACAAGCTGGCCATCTTCCAACAAGGTGAGGTACCATTGATTAGCAAAGAGCCCTTCAAGTAGCCTGCCCAAAATAATCCACCTTATTTTTCACTTGTACATCAAATACTAGACTTAAAAAAAGGTATAATCACATTAGAAAGGATTAAATTGTAATTGTATATGGACCATAAAATTATAGATATAGCTTGTAAGGAAATTGACTTACCAACACCATGCAAATGGCCTCAACAATCAATAAGCGCGCTGTTCAGCTGAAGGGAGAAGGTCATGGGGGCACAGGAACTTCAATCAACCCATCTAGCATTAATGTGACCAAATTGTAGGCCTTTTCGAAGGATCCTCTTGTATACACCAGATTGCTATCATCACCCACCGTCGCAGCTTCCCAATGTCACCCATGGCCACCTCATCATTCTCCATCAATTCATCTAGTCTATCTTCAACATAGCAATCATAATCCCAGACTGTGAGTATTGCTCTATCTTCTTCCCCAAATTCCTTTGCCACACTCTTCCTGAAGCAAATGATTTCTAGCAACATGACACCTAAACTGTAAACATCCACTTTAACTGTCACACCTCCATTCTTCAACCATTCAGGACCGACGTATCCTGGTGTCCCCTTAATCCTAGTATGAGTTCGAGTCTGATCAAACAGTAACAATTTTGCCAATCCAAAGTCTGAAATTCTTGCAGTATAATAATCATCTAGGAGTATGTTTTGAGGCTTTATATCACAGTGGATGATTGGGGCATCACATTCTTCATGCAAGTACACAAGCCCTAGATGCTGCACACCACGCAACTTCGCTCCGTTAAATCCTCAATAGAACATCTCCTTGTTGCTGGGAATAAGAGAAAATCCAAAACCTTTCATCAGTTCAGAGGAAAACAAAGAAACTGGTAGCGCCACAACAAGAGGCATTCTCCCATTCCTTGCATTTTTTGTCGGGAGGAGAGACTGCCGGCATCATGAGAGAGAAGTCCCGTAATAAAGAGAGAGAGAGGGAGACGAGAGGGGAGCTTTTTGCCGTGAGAGAGAGAGAAGGAGACGAGAGGGGAACTGATTGGGTGGGTGAGAAGAGGGACGTGAGGGAGGGAAGGGGGTGATTAGGGCAGCTTTTCAAATTAGGGTGGGGATATAAGTCTTAGAAAAATGCTACACAACTAAAAACTTTAACCCGAATTTAAAAACCATCATGATGTGCCATGCTTTGAGTGGTTTAGTCTTTCTTTCAAATAGATTATATCTTTTTCACACATCACTCAAAACATGACATATCATGGTGGTTTTTAAATTCGGGTTAAAGTTTCTGGTTGTATAGTATTTTTGTAAATCTCAAAAACACTTATTTGGATTAAGGTTATTTTAGGGAAAACATGAGGTGTTCTTATAAGTTATCAGGATAAACTTAGCATAGGGAGTGGGCTTATAGTTAGCAGGGTTGCAATATCGGCTCCCTAAAAATCACAGTGCAGTCAATCCACTCTTGCAGATAGGGCCTAACCTGTCTACCACCAATCTATCATGCAATCAGATTGGGCCAAACCAGCCTGGTATCTCATCGAACCAGTTAGTGGGTCTAATGGGCCAGCCCAACCTTTTTGACACCTAAATGCAGCCTCAAAACTTTTATTTTCAAAGAAGACTGTTGTGTATACTCTCTCTAGTTTCTCATGTAAGAGCAAAATACAATTTAGAACTTTTATAAAACTCATATTCTAGATTTCTAAGAGATTCCAAACAAGACAATGCAGAGTGACTTGCAACTCCGTACTTTGTTTGGATAGAAAAACATAAACACCAAAAGTAATTTTTAGTTTTCACACAATCCAAACCTATTTGTCTGAAAAGAAAAAAGTAGATAAGTTGTTTTTTCATTTTTCTTGCTTTTGGGATGAAGCAGCTAGGCACCTGCTTTTAAGAAAAGCATAAGGAGTTTTTATTTAATGAAAATTACAAAAGTCAATCTTACCCTTGTTATCACTAAAATTTATTCCCCAATGTATTCTATGTTTACAAACATAATTGACTTCTGCTTCTATTTTAATGTACTTTTACTTCTTTTCTACTGCTGCTTTAACAGTATAAGTTGAAACTATCCCAAACGGGCTTCCAGACTAGAAAACTTCTATCTCTTCAGATATTTTAATCTATCCATGGGCCTCTTACATAATTCAAGACAAGCAATGGAGCACACATAGAAGTCCCAAAACAAAAATAAACAAAACGAAGCCCATTATTTTGGTTTGCAACTTTCTTCTTTTGCAAAAGTTTTCATAATTAATGTAAGGAAAATGCTATGTATCATTACAATGTATCACTACAATTACTATCGCTACAAGAAAGAAAGATCGTGAATTTTCAAAAATACTTATGAGTGATTTTCCAAAACTATCATCATTTTTTTCTTGTAGCGATACTTGTAATGATTCATTGTAGCTCTGTATACCATTGTTCTTAATGTAAACACCACATGTCACACGGGGCTGACTTGGTTCTTTTTATCCTTCAAGTGATACATTCATTTATTCAAAGACCAGGCACTAGTGTTGCGGGCTTCATAAGGTAAACAGCTTGATTCTTGAATTTAAGCTTGAACCTGATTTGATTATGTCAATGAATAAGTTTATATATATGAACTAAAATGTGAAAAGTGTTGGAATCGGTCTTCAAATTTGGTGTAGTACGTGAACTTCATAATTAATGGCTTCAAATTGCGTTACAAAGTTGCTTTCCTAAAACCAATGTTTACCTTCAGGGTCGGCCCTAAGATTTTGGATGCCCCAAGCAAAATCCTAAAATGTTCCCCCTACTGTATATTGACCAAAAAAAAAAAAAAAAAAATTCATGTAAAATTTTAATTCTTAAACCTTAATTTTTCATAACTTGAAATCTATAACAAGCAATTCACAAAGAGGGTTTTCAATAGGCTTATCCCGAACCTCCTATCACCATTTCAAATATATATATTTTTTAAAAGAAAAAAAAAAAACTAAAACCAATAATAATCAATTCAAAAAGAAGTTTTTCATGTAAAATTTTAGTTCTTAAACCCTAATTTTTCATAACTTAAAACCTACAACAAGCAAACAAAGAGGGTTTTCAATAAGCTCATCCGAACCTCCTATCACCATTACAAATATATATATATTTTTAAAAGAAACAAAAAAACTAAAACCAATAATAATTAATTCAAAAAGAAGTTTTTCAATAGGCTCATCCGGAACCTCTTATTATTGTTATAAATATAATTAAACTAACAATAATTCTATTTATCCTCCCTTTTTGTCCTCCCTCGTGCATCTGACTAACTTGGAATAGTTATTTTAAAAAACTGATCGTTGAATTTGATGCTCCAATTATATGTATTAGGAATGCAAAAAATCATATTGATCCAACGGTTGGTTTTTCAAAAAATAGATTGTGACGGTTTTTCACAATTTTTTCATTATTTTTTACAATTTTTTTCATTATTGCAAAAACCAACCATTGGATCAATGTGATTTTTTGCATTCCTGATACATACAAGTGGAGCATCAAAGTCAACGATCAGTTTTTCAAAATAATTATTCCAAGTTAGTCATATGCACGAGGGAGGACAAAATGGGAGGACGAAAAGAGATGACAAATGGAATTTTCCTTAAACTAGTAAAGAAGACCTACAACAATCAATTCACAGGGAGAGTTTTCAATAGGCTCATCCCAAATTACTTGTCATGATTAAAAATATATCGAACAAATAAACAAAACCTACAACAATCAATTCACAATAAGGGTTTTTTATAAACTTACCCCAAATCTCCTGTCATCATTACAAATATATCAAACAAATAAACAAA
>JAESVK010081777.1:7870-30158 GCA_017140935.1 Hamamelis virginiana | reverse complement strand
CTTATCATATATATGTAAATACATACGATAAGTTGTACCTTCAAATACATAATATGAAATTGATATGCCCTTTAGGATTGGTTTTAGGGCATACCTCTAACAGGATATATGAAGAAGCTTCCCTAGGTGAGAGTTCAAAGAGATAAGAAAAGGTTTGGAAATAACCCCGACGAATGGTAGGAAGGATGAAAGGACCATTAACAGAGATATTCATCAAAGCACAAAACTCTTCAAATAAATGACATACCTCTTCATAGTTGAAGCGAAACACATAAGATCAGAGTCCCAGAAGTGGATCACAGAGTTAAGAAGTTTGTCTTCAAGCTTCACATGACAAAGAAAGAACCACGAAGTCAAGCCGAATCGTGCGAACACCATCTTGTCTTCTGCCCGCATTCTTGCTATGAATAGGTTGATGATCAACTTGAGAGCTTCCATTACGTTTAGAATGATGAAAGTGAGCATAGAGGTGTGTTTTTATAGCTTTTTGGCAAAGAAGTCGAGTTAGAAGTGAAGTAGAACACCCAAAAAGTCAAAAAACGTCAAAATAATCAAAAAATGGGAACCAGGGTCGATGACCATCCCCCAAGGGACGGCCAACCGCCCATGGAGGGATGGTCATCCATCCCTGATCCCGATTTTCGCCTAATTTTGACTTTTTTTGAGATTTTTTGACGCCCGGTTTGACTTTTTGCTAAATTTTTATCAGTTTTGACCTATTTTTGGGTTAAAATTGAACCAAAAAAGCAATTGAAACATATTTGTATTCTCATTAGGATATAATTACATGCCAATCAGGGTTTTTAGTGCATACATAGAGAAAAAGTTACATAGAAAATCCTAAGCAGGCCTCCTATAGGCCTAACAGTACAAAATCATCTCCGCCGGGATGATTTCCTCGTTCCCTGTGAACCCGATGCCTCGTGATCCTCTCTCGATCCATGGCGCTCCTGTGAAGACAAAGCTTAGGTGAGATTGGTGAAGAATGAGATCACCAGTGATTTAAAGAATAGAGAGAAAGTTACCTGTGCAGCTATGTTCGCATTATGTGCATCAAGATTCATACTTTGAAGTTCCCTAGTCAATGATGCACTATATGCCAACCACTCCTCTGCATATGATGTGGGCACCTGAAAGATTAGAAAATTCAAAATGTTAGGAGAGAAAAGAGTTGCCTAAAATAAAGGTTGAAAGTATAATGATTACCGAAGGGTAAAAAGGATCAATATGTAGATATTCGTTATAAGGCACTCGAGTGATCGGTCGTTGAACAAAGCTACCATCCTTAATAACTTGCACCTGCCAGGGGACAGGTGGCGAAAAAGGAGCAGAGGATGAAGACTCGCCCTCAATAGGAGCTGTAGTAGCTGCAGGATGGGAAGCATGCCCTCGGGCTTGACGGCCCTGTCAAATAAAGAGATATGAGGAATAATATATGAGAAAAGAGGTAAAGCTATCAAGAGAAAATTTGATACCTCAGCAGGGGGAAATCCCGATACTAAGGGACGCATCAGATACTGCTGACAGAATGAACGATAATCCTCATGCGGACGATGGAAAGCATCCGCAAATACACTAGCCATGGCGTCTGCTAAGGCATGGTCTATCAACCTATCAGTGTGCCTCATAGATGGAGGAGGTGCATGGGGCACACGAGCAACCGAATAAGACCCATAAAGCTGAGCACGTACTCTTTCCCCAAGGTACCAATACCTGCCAGAAGGCCCCTCGAACAAGATTCTCTTATGTGACATCTCAATCACAGAATTAAGTTAAGTATGCATGGTACCCCTCCAATGACGCCAAGGGTTCCACTTAACCTGAGGATAGGGTATATTAGAGAAAGCTTGAGCATTGAGAAAGAGAAAGCAGAAATGAAGATGATTACCTTATTGGAACGCAATCCTGCAAGAAAAGCACGATTGTAAGCATAATCATGCCTATAGGCAATGACAGTCACTCGCCAATCTAGTACATATCGAGCGAGGGTTGGCCAAGAAAGGTCATTAGCAATCAGGGTAAGGCTATTCAGGTTGAGGTACTCATGAGCCCCATACCTGCAGAATAAGTGCATTGTTAGATGATAAGTAAAGGGAAGTTTATGATATTTGCTTAAAATAAGTGAGTATACCTCCCAGACAAATCCCATGCCTCCAAAGTCGGTGCATACCCCTCGAGACCGACAGCACATGGTCCTATACATGGTGGCTAAGGCAGCACCACCCCAGTTATACTGAGGAATGGTATCAATATCCTCCAAACTAGCAAGGAAGCCTAGAGGTGCCAAATCAGCGGTGCCTGCAAAAAGAGTGCATGAAAACAGATATAAAAGGAAAGCTCGCACGATGTGATCGAGATCTTCCCCTTCAGGCATATTGCTAAACGTGGTAAGAAGAGTATTTCGGCGAACTGATCTCTTCACAATCTCTATATCAGCTGCCCCAAGATAGGTGTTTAGATAAGCCAAGTTCTTGCTTGCATCATTATAAAAATCCAAAGGGCGACCCCCAATGGAAAGTCCTGTGATCATGGTGAAATCAAGGGGAGTCATAGTCATCTCCCCAAACTCGAAGTGGAATGTATTGGTGGTGTCCCACCAAAGCTCAGATAAGGCCATCAGAGCCTGTCTGTCCATAGTATCAACCCACAGTGAGTCGATGAAGTCTCCAAAGCTCAGATAAGGCCATCAGAGCCTGGCTTTGACATATGGTTGGAGGGTATCCATCTTAGCCCACCATCCAATAATACCCTGTAAAGATGACCGAGTCCTGATGTCGAACTCTGGCTGTAAAGATATAGATTGATGGATTAGAGGTATAAAGATAAGTTATGCTAATTCTTTGAATCAAGAATACAAAATTAACTCACAAAATGACGCATTTTCAAAAAATGTTCAAATTTTATTTCTCAAATGGTTTGTCAATTGAGTTATTCAAAAAAAAAATATATATATACCATAATTAATGTAGTTAATTTTGGTATTTTCAATTTTACGTCAAGAATTAGCATAATATGACTTCTTTTCATGAAAATTGAATTGGAAATAAAAATACTAAGAGAATAGAATTTTGAAAATCATACTTAGCATAAGTTTTGAAATAAAATTATTTAAAAGTCATGAAAATGACACCTTATGCAATAATGTTTCGAAAAATAAGCTAAGTCTTAATTCATGCAAATTTTTGATATATGCATTACCTAAAGTATTTTGAAAACTTATCATGATATGATTATTTTGAAAACATTTGAAAAAACATGATATGATGAATTGATTTGAAAAATTGAAAATTGCCCCCTTTAGGCATTTTATCAAACACTTAGTGTGCACATTTTTGAAAATGATTATGAAAACTTGTCATGATAATTCAAAAATATTCAAATGATGTTTGAAACACATTTAAATCATGACATGAGAAGTGATATGATGAATTGCTTTGAAAAAATTGAAGTTGCCTACCTTTAGGTATTTTAACAAACACCTAGTATGCACATTTTTGAAAATGATTGTGAAAACTTGTCATGAAATTTTTGAAAGTATTCAAATGATGTTTGAAACATATTTGAATCATGGCATGAGAAATTTAAATATAAAAAAATCAAATTCTAGTCTCTTGGGAATTTTAACAAACACTTGGTGGGCAAGATTTCAAGCTTGTGAAGCTAGTGAAATGGGACTCTCAAGCTTTGTCAAATACAAATTTCATGAACACAAGTCATCAAACAATATCCAAATATCAATATTGAAGCATCTAGACATCAATGATTCAATGAAAGAGCATGGAAAGTAAGCTCACCTCTTGTAGGGTGTGGATGTGAGAGAGATGATCATGAGGCTCCAATAGCAAGCTTATGTTGTTGGGATCATATGAAGGTGCTTTGTAACTCTTCATCTTCATATATGGATACTTTGATTTATACCTATTTGCCATGAGTATAGGTAAAGGATGAGCTTGAGAAAATGGGTATATGTATATTTGGGTTTTTGAATCCCCAAATTTGAAATACAAGGATGAAATCCTAGGTTTTTTGATTCACAAATTGAAGTAATTAACAACACTAGAAGTGTTTGGGAGATGAATTTGGATGCAAAGAAGTCAAATTTGATAGATTTTTTAAGAAATTGGAAAACCCTAGAGAGAGAAAGTGCTAAATTGAGTAAAAGATGAAGTGAAGTGAAAATGAGAAGTCAAGATGACTTAAAGGGAGCAAGGGGCTCGGGTGGCCGTCCACCAAGGGACGGCTGGTCGTCCATCTTGGACGGTTGGCCATCCTTGAGGCCAATTTTGACTTTTTGTGGGCTTTTGAAGCCCATTAGGCCCAATTTTGACCATTTTGGCCTATTTTGACCAATTTTGACTCATTTTCTTTCAAATTTTGATTTAAGAAAATGCATTTGATCAAGATTTAATGATATTTGATGATTGAATGAGGAATAAAGAGGATTTGGTGCATACCAAAGTGAGAATTGAGCAATTGTGAATAGGAAAGTTCACATGAAATGATGATTTTTTGGTTGAAAACCATGAGATTTAGAAATGAATGAATGAAAAGATTGTGTAAATAAGTTTGTAATCATGAAATGGTTATGAATACATTTGATTTGGTGAGCTTGTGAGACCCATGAAGGAGATTATAAAGGTGGATGAACTCATGAAAGGTGGCTAATGAGAAAAGCCCATTTTGGAGGCCCAAATTCATAAGTCTTTGTGAAATTGATAAAATATACATGAAATGTATATAAGATGATATATGGGTGATATTAAGATATGATATTATGGTATGGGAAATGCAATTTCCAAAAGGATTGAAAATCTTTAAGTTGATTAGAAATGAAATTTCTAGTGATGAGTCGAAGACTCCCAAATTTTTTATGATAATTGGAAATGCAATTTCCAAAAGAATTGAAAATCCTTAAGTTGACTAGAAGTCGAAGACTCCCATTTTTTATAATTGGAAATGCAATTTCCAAAAGGATTGAAAATCCTTAAATTAACTAGAAATGAAATTTCTAGTGATGAGTCGAAGACTCCCATTTTTATGATAATGGGAAATGCAATTTCCAAAAAGACTGAAAATCCTTAAGTTGACTAGAAATGAAATTTCTAGTGATGAGTCGAAAACTCCCAAATTTTTATGATAATTGGAAATGCAATTTCCAAAATTATTGAAAATCCTTAAGTTAACTAGAAATGAAATTTCTAGTGATGAGTCGAAGACTCCCATTTTTATGATAATGGGAAATGCAATTTCCAAAAAGACTGAAAATCCTTAAGTTGACTAGAAATGAAATTTATAGTGATGAGTCGAAGACTCCCAAATTTTTATGATAATTGAAAATGCAATTTCCAAAAGGATTAAAAATTCTTAAGTTGACTAGAAATGAAATTTCTAGTAATGAGTTGAAGACTCCCATTTTTTATAATTGTAAATGCAATTTCCAAAAAGATTGAAAATCCTTAAGTTGACTAAAAATGAAATTTCTAGTGATGAGTCGAAGACTCCTAAATTTTTATGATAATTGGAAATGAAATTTCCAAAAGGATTGAAAATCCTTGAGATAACTAAAAGTGAGACTTCCAAGAAGAGAGAATTTGAAGCGAAGCTTTCAAAATAATTTTGATAGTTAAGTAATTGGTTCGATTATCCCTCTTTTGTTGTGGCGAAAATGGGATGTCTTTTTTTTTCGTTGATATTCACTGGCGAAGCCATGAACATTAACGAGGGGCTTCTGTAGACATCCATTTTTTACCATGATTATGGTCATGAATGGTTGCCTGTGTTTAGAATTGAAATAGGGCGTCAAAACCCTAAGTTGCCAGTTTTACCCTTTGTGGGTAATTAGGTAGAGGTCATTATCGCATGTAGGTTTTTAGGTCAGATTGAGTCGGTTCTTTTTGCATTAGGTTTTTAGAGATTCTAGGAACATCCCTGCAAAATTCCATGACAATCCGAGCCAGGCTTGATAGAAAATAAGGCCTTTTGTGACTGAAGAGCAGTTCTGTCCTTTGAATCACAAAAGCCCTGAATGACTGTTAATTTTGTCTCGAATGGTCTCGAGGCTTTGGCATAGATATTTAAAATGTGTTTGGTAGCTAAGTTGATCAGTGGCAAGATCTGTGGAGCCTTCTGGCTCATATTTAACTCTCGAGGCTCGAGAGGCCCTTTCAAAGCCCAGATTAGGGTTTCGACCGGAAGCGACCAGAATTCGATATTTTTATCAAACCAAGGCCTTCAAAGGCTTCAAAACACTTTCCTAAAATATTTTGAAACTTGTTTCGAGAAGAAGAAATGATTTCGAAAGCAATTGGTTAGCATATTTCAAAACCCTAATTTGGGTCCGGAAGGCCCTAAACAGCTAATCGGTCGGGTTTTCCCTAAACCTTTGACCTTAGTCAATGCATTTTCACTTCAAACACTTCTTAAAACATGGATAATCGAATCACGATCGTTTCGGCGCTTGAATCGTCAAATTTAGACTTAAAATGAGCCCGAAAAGCCAAAAAAAAGCAGAAAACCGGGTCAAAACGAGCTGAGACAGGCCCACATAGGGCATTTTTGGGGATGGGGGATCGATGGCCGTCCACCTAGAGACGGCCAACCATCCTAGAGTGGATGGTCGTCAATCCTTTTTGCCAATAAATGCATTTTTCAGAGTTTTTTTCCCGCCAGGACTCTTCCAAGCCTTGCCATGTGTCCAATTCGGCCATGAGGACTTTGGGATGAGTTCAAACACCTTGGAAGACTGATTTTGAACCCTTTGATCATTCATAAGGGATTCAAACTCAGCCATTGATCAAGCTCAGGCCTCCCTATAAATAGAGGGCCCTGAAATCAGTTTTAACACACAGAAAAAAGCTTTAGAGAGCTAGCTTGGAGAGTAGAGGCTTTTCGATTATCCATGTTCTAAAACTATATCCTATCCATGTTCTAGCTTGGAGAGTAGAGAGCTAGCTTGAATCCATGCTTTTCGATTGCACAAGCTTTCCCCATAGCACTCTAGCTTAAGTTTTAGAGTCCTTGAGGTCCTTGGAGTCCTTGGAGCTTGAGGAGAAGGATTGGAGCTTGAGGAGAAGGCTTGAAGCAAGGAGGCAGAGAAAGAGGTTAGTAGTTTTTCTTTTTTATTCTTCTTCTTCTTTTTCTTCTTCTTCTTCTTCTTCTTTAATCATGCTAGATTAGGTTTTATTTCTTTAAGTATGCATAGGATTTATTTTATTATTAGTATGCATGCATAGGATATAGTTCATTATTAGCATGCATAGTATAGGCTCCATATTTCTTTAGTATGCATGATAGGCTAGTTTATTTTTAAATATGTATGCATATTTCTCTTCTTTTATTCTTCTTTAGTCCTACCATATTAGGATTGGATATTTAGGATTAGGTTCATGCATGTTTAAGTCTTTTAGGTTAGTAATCATGTTAGGTTAGTTTTAAAATCACATGTTAGTATTTTTAGGATGGGTTTGTATTGTTTATATTAGGTTGTTAGTCTATTCAAGTTAAGCATTAGTATTATTCTTATCATGGTTTATTTTTATCACTTGGAGTGTTTGATTGATATATAAAATGTGTTCAAGGGAGCATGCAAAGGTGAGTCCCTTCCCTTGTGATTAAATGCTATGTTTTGATGATAGTTTTAGTATGCATATTAGGTTGTATTTAGTGCATTCTTTTACTATTTTTTATTCATTATTTTAGGGTTTTAAGTACACTTTTTGATTACTTTCAAATCTGTCCATAGGTTTAAAGTAACCTAAAAGTGCATTAAAACTCATTTTTTAGGCTTAAATCAACTTAGAAACATGCCTAGGTGTAGACATCCATTTTTGACCACGAGTATGATCATGAATGGTTGCCTGTGATTAGAGGTAAAATAGGGTATTAAAACCCTAAGTTGCCAGTTTTACCCTTGTAAGTAGTTAGGTAGAGGTCATTATCGCATGTAGGTTTTTAGGTTAGATAGAGTCGGTTCTTTTTGCATTTAGTTTTTAGAGAGTCTAGGAATATCCCTGTAAAGTTTCATGGCATTCTGAGTCAGGCTTGATAGAAAATAAGGCCTTTTGTGACTTGAAGGGCAGTGTTGTCCTTTGAATCACAAAGGCTCTGAATGGCTATCGATCTTGTCTCGAATTTTCCCGAGACTTTGGCATGGATATTTAAAGTGTGTTTGGTAGCTAAGTTGATCAGTGACAAGTGATTGCACCATAATATTGCATACTTTCATTGCATTATTCCCATCATTTTGTACATACTTGAGCTATTTTTACTTGTAAATATGTGCGTTTAACTCTTTTGTTGTTTTTGAGCCATTGCAGGTTGAATGCGCTAAAATGGATGCTTTTTGCATGCAAAGCTTGGAGTCAAGCCTTGAAAGTCTTCAAAGGTCTTGGGATTTATAGAACATACTTCTAAGTGTGTCTAGATGCCACATATCAAATTTCAAAGCTAAATGCCAAGTGGTTTGGGAGATATGGGCAAACGAAGTCATGAAGTGCAAAAACCGACCAATCTGGACATTTTTAAAAAACTGTTTCTCTCTAGATTTAATTGGACAATGAGACCACCATGGTTGGAAAGAAGACTCCTCAAGCTTCGCGTGCATATAAAGAACGTCCAAATCCGACTCCGGACAAGAGAGATATGACTATTTGAAGTCGGAGGCTTTCACAAGGCATTTTTAGAGCATTTTGGGAACTTTTCATAAAAGGTACCGGTACCCCCTTTGCAGTACCTAAAGGTACCGGTACCCCCTAAAAAGGTACTGGTACCCCTGCTCGAGAATTCACCCGGGTTGCTTGAAATTTGCCCTTTTTGCAAGGGCACTCTTGTCCTTTGGTCCCCATGTTTTGTAGCCCTAATGGGGGGTTTTTAATGGACTTTCTCAGCTGAAACAACTCTCCCCAACCTTGTCTCTTAGCTTGTTCTTAGGTTTCTAGGGTTCTTTTAGTTTAGCTCTTAGTTTAGGAATAGATTAGGAGTAGATTAGTTTTTCCTTCAAGTTTGTGTAATGTAATTTAGTTTTTAGCTTGTTTAACTTTGTTTCTTTATCTTCAATCAATATAATAGCATTTATTTCAATGTTTCTTGCATTTCTTGTTCATATTTGTGCATTTGTCAACTTTCATGGCTAGCTAAACACCAAGAAGGTGAGTTCTATGGTGGATTTCCTCTCCAAATCCTAGGTAAATGGTATTTTCTCACTTCTTGAACCTTTAATGTTTGTGGAATAATGTTTAATCCTCTTTTATCTTGTGAACCCTTGTGGTGTCATATTCATGACCATTGTATGACCAGTAAGTTGTGATATTTTGGTTATTGAGCACATATGCATGCCACATGTTTGCTAAAATGTCAAAGAGAGTGTTAGGTTTTATTCCACCATTTTGGGTTACTCAATTGAGTTTTTATTGCTAAATCTTCCATCAAAGACCATTCTTCAATGGATCCTAGATGAGTTTTCCTTTCAAAATGCATTTAAAGTTAAATCCTCCATCAAAGACCATTCTTCAATGGATCCTAGATGAGAAATCATTGTGAGAAATACATGTACCAAAGGTTTGGAAGGAATGAACCCATAGAATTCATCTTACTTAACTTAATTAGTTTTCTTTTATAATTTGTCATCATTTTAGTATAAACAAAACAATCACCAATCAAAACCCCGATGATTTTACACTTTCTTTTGCATTCTTTGGTTTGCAACACATAAGGATCATTTAGACCTGTTCCACTCCCTGTGGATATGACCTAGGGACTCCCTAGTATTTATTGCTTGACGACCAGTGGATTCCTATGCTTGGGATTCTATTGCGCACTTCACTTTTTACGTTCAAGCAACAAGTTCTGTTAAGCCTTCTGGCTTGTGTTTGGCTCTTGAGGCTCGAAAGACCCTTTCAAGCTCAGATTAGGGTTTCAACCGGAAGCGACTGGGATTGGATCTTTTTATCAAACCAAAGCCTTCAAAGGTTTCAAAACATTTTCTTAAAACGTTTTAAAACTTGTTTCGAGAAGAAGAAATGATTTTGAGAACGATTGGTTAGCAGATTTCAAAACCCCAATTTAGGCCTGGCAGACCCAAAACAGCTAATCGGTCAACTTTCTCTTAACACTTTGAATTTGTTCAATGCATTTTCACTTTAAACAATTCTTAAAACATAGAGAATCGAATCACAATCGTTTTGGCACTTGAATCGTCGAATTTGGACTTAAAACGGGCCCGAAAAGCCGAAAACAGCCCAGACGGGTCGAGAGAGGCCCAAAAATGGGAAAATTGGGCCCAAGGATAGATGACCATCCACCCATGGACGGTTGGCCGTCCAAGCTGGACGGTCGACCATCCTAGGGTGGAAGGTCATCCATGCCCAATGCCCAGATTCGCCCAATTTCGATCTTTTGAGTGTTTTAAGGTTTTGAGACTCTTTCAATGGCTATCTAACTCAGCTAGGAGGGTTTGGTTCGACCTTGGAAGACACATTTAGGGCCCTTGGATCATTCCTTAAGGTTTTAATGTGGATCATTGATCAATTTGGAGCTTTTCTATATACACATCACTTAGGAATAGGTTTTAAGGAGCCTACTTTGCATTAGAAGACATGGGGAGTCTATAGAGCTGCAGCCACCATTAGCCACGAAATTGGAGGCCATTGAAGGTTGAAGAAGAAGGCTAGGAGCAAGGAAAAAGAAGCCTAAAGGTTAGTTTGAGTGCATCATTGTGTTTAGAATTGAGTCTTGTGTAACATAGTTTGATTTTAGGGATTTCTAGGTAGTTTGCATATGTTAGTCTTCTTCTACTTCTTCTTCTTCTCTTATCCTTTAGGAATCATCATAAGTTTGAGTATTAATGGTTAGAAGTAGGTATGTATGAGGTAGAATAGGTTTTAGATTAATGCTTGTATAATAATGGTCTTCTAGATGCATATAGGTCTTTTTGTTTTGAGTCTAGTTTTCTTACATAATGAATATAGTCTTCTTCTTCTTTATTTGAAACTATGTTGATTGCTATATGAGTATTGTGAGCATGCTTTAGATATATTTCATGACTAGAGTGCATGTTAGGAGTGAGTCTTTGTTGTTATGATTTTCCATTTTTATTATAGTTTGAGTCTTTACCATGCTAGGATATTAGTATTAGAAGTAGGGTCATGTATTGTTTTTTAATAGATAGCATTGTCCTTATTCTTAATTATTAAAGTTTATCACATGGAATACCTAAGTATGGATTGATATATGAATTGTGTTCGAGGGAGCATGCTACGGTGAGTTTCTTCCCTTGTGATGAATGTTATTAATTTAAGCATGATTATGATGTGATCTCTTGATTGTCTTGCATAGTGTTTTAGCATATTATTTTGGCATGCATATTAGGTTGCATATTAGTCATTCTCACTCTTTTTATTTGTTATTTTCATGGGCTTTAGTTCATTTTAAAGGGTATATTCAAATCTGTCCATAGATTGAAAGTACCTTTAAAGTATACTAAAAGTCATTTTTTAGGGTCAAACCAACCTAGAAACATGCCTAGGTTCACTTAGTAAGATTAGGTTGCATTTAGGACATTTTCATGCATATTATTTAATTGTTTTATAGTATTTTATTGCATTTTCCTGAATTTCCAGCATGCATTATTTTTAGTATTTAGGGTTGTTTAGACTAATTTAGGATTAGTTAGAGACCCTAGGTTTAGGAAGGTCACTTGACATTCCCTAGGACTTTCATTTGTTGTAAAGATTGCATTCAAATTCAAGTATTCGATTGAGTCTAAGAGTCTATCTTTGAGTGAGATTTTAAAAATGATATTTTTGTTAAAAATAATTGATTTATTAAATGGTTATTTCATGAAATGAGAACGTTTTAAAAGAATTTATATTGAAAATAATTTCTTTGAAAAAGAAATGAATTTTGGAATGAAATTCCATGGATAATTATTTGAAAAAAGGAAGTTTAAATTGAGGTTTACTTCTAGAAGATAAGTTTTATCTTTTAAAAATTCTAAATGCATTGGAAATCTTTTAATTATCAAGTATTTTTGAAAAGTAATTTTGAATGAATAAAAACTCTCAAAGATAAAGTCTTGGATAAAGTCGAACATTTTTAAATGATGTAGTTCATTACAATAGGAGAGTCCTAGGGTGAATCGAACTACGTGGACTTTGATCTTTATCAAGCAATTAGTAAAGTACGCAGGCAGTCAATAGGGCGCAAGTCCAATCTTAGGTTGACTCTTGTCTCCTAAGATCATTAGGTTTCTTTGATTCTTTCTTTTATTATTTATTATTATTATCTAGTATTATATACTACTTTCTTGGTTGATTAGATATGCTAGGATTATCATGATAAGATTTTGAATAAGCCCAATAGTAATTAGGAGACCTTTAATTAGGGCGAATTGGGTGCCTACAAGGAGTTCCTTGGAACCTTCCCACTTCGTAACCTAGCCCCCGAATCCAACTTTGATTCAAAGACCATGCTTTTCCAAAATATGGGATCAATGTTTTATTGAAAATAAAACTCTTTTTTGTGGTTTCCTTGTTCCCTAAAAATAAGGTGGCGACTCCCAGTTTTTCTACAAAACTCTCATCCTTTTTCAAAAACCCAATCTTGAGTGGATAATAAAGAAGGATAAACGTGGATAATAGAGAAGGATAATAGAGAAGGATAAATCGAGATGGATAAAGATCATCCACAATCCACTCAAGAAAACACTCCCCCAAGGTGAACGAGAGGCCTCCCAATCAGGTTGGCTGGTTCACACTAGGTTCCCATAGCTAACTTAGATTTGCATTTAGGACATTATCATGCATTGTTTACACTTTTGATTATATTTTTTATTTATTTTCCAGAAATTCCAGCATGCATATCTTAGTATTTTAGGTATTTAGGCTAACCTAGGATTAGCTAGAAACCCTAGGATTAGGGGGGTCACTTGACCCCACTTAGGAATCTTCTTTGTTGTAAGAATTATAATAAGAATAGAGTTCTGTTTTACCTAAGATTCTACTTCGAGAACAATTCTAAAAGTGATTTTGAAAGAATTCAAAATGGAATGAAATTCCATCTCTCATAATAAGTGTGTTGATCAAACTCAAACTCTCGAAGCTAGAGTCCAAGATAAGATAGAATCTCTACAATTATGTGGTTTATTACAATAGGAGAATCCTAGGGTAATCGAACTACGTGGACTTTGATCTTTATCAAGAAATTGGTAAAGTACGTAGGCAGTCAATAGGGCGCAAGTCCAATCTTAGGTTGACTTCTAGTCTCCTAAGATCCTTAGGATTGTGTATACTTTTGTACTATATATTATTATTATTATATATTAATATTCATATTTTGTGGTTGATTAGATATACTAGGATTATTTTGAAAATTTTATGATAAAGCTCAAACGTAATTAGGAGACCTTTAATTAGGGCGAGGTGGGTGCCTACAAAGAGTTCCTTGGAACCTTCCCACTTCGTAACCTAGTCCCCGAATCCAACTTTGATTCAAAGACCATGCTTTTCCAAAATATGAGGTCAATGTTTTATTGAAAATAAAACTTTTTTTTTGTGGTTTCCTTGTTCTCTAAAAATAAGGTGACGACTCCTAGTTTTTTACAAACTCTCATCCTTTTTCAAAAACCTAATCTTGAGTGGATAATAGAGAAGGATAAGTGTGGATAATAGAGAAGGATAATAAAGAAGGATAAATCGAGATGGATAAACATCATCCACAATCCACTCAAGAAAACACCCCAAAGAGTGAACGAGAGGCCTCCCGATCCAGGTTGGCTGGTTCACAGAGGCATGTGAATGGAAGTTTCAATATGATTAGACAATTTGAAGTGCTCAGGGAATAGAGTGAGAGATACGGCTCATGGCTGGCATTGATTCGATTCCTCTATAGAAGTCTGGCGCTTTTGATTTCCAAGACAGAAGTTCTGTTGGAAAAGATTTCAAAATGATTAGATTTTACGCAGAAGATCAAGGCTTGCAGATTTCTCTATCAATCAGGTGCTCGGAGTTTATTGTGTGTGCGGAGTTTGAATGTGTTAGCAGTATTTGTTTGAAGAATTTGATATTATGTCAGAGGATCAGCGATCATAGTTGCAGATGCAGCGTAAACAATTGAAGCAACATCGGTGATACTTGATAGGCTAGTCATAAAGGAATGAAGTGTGTCGTATAAGGACTCTACCCCAAGTTACTGAAGTTGGTTGATCGAAAACTACGCGGAAAGTTAAAGTTAGACGTGTGAGAACGCATTTCCTGTTTTTCAAACTGTATTTTCTGAATTTTAAATTTCGAGGACGAAATTTATTTTAAGGGGGTGAGATTGTGATAACCCAAAATTTTATCCCATTTTTTATACGAATATTTTAAGGATTTTCAAAAAAAAAAAAAAATCAGAATTTACAAAAATGCCCCTCACTATATAAACTACCTTTTCCTTTCTTCCTTCTTCATTTTTTCGGTTGAGCAATGGAGAGACCGTGAGAGGGAGAAACAAGGGAAAGAGGAGAGAGAGGGAAGCCATCGCCGGATTCTCGCCGGAAAATCGCCGGAGTTCAACCCATGATGTGAAGGTAAGTTTTATTTTAAGTCTTGGTTTGGGTTTCCTAAGTTTATTTGGTGTATTTTCGGATTTATGGGTTTTGTAAGTGTGGTGTTGGGTTTTTGAATGTGTATTGAGAATGGGAAGGTATTTAGGAGTTGTATTTGTGTTTGTGTTGGAAGATTTGAGGAGTGTTGTAGGTTTTATAGTTTGAAAGTGGGTTTTGTAAAGTTTGTGGGTTTTTAGGTTTTGAAGCTTGATGAATCTTTGTTGTTGGTTGTTTATTTATGGTTTTGTTAGTAGATCAAGCTTGGTTAGGACTTATTTTTGGTAGATCTAAGGTTTGATGTTGGTATTTTGAAGATTGATTGATGTTTGGTGTGTTTGGATGGTTTTTGGCACTGTTTTCTGTCGTTTTCGCGCGCCTGGGGTGATCTCTATCGATAGATGATGAACCTCTATCGATAGATGTTAGGTTCTGGTCCGGGAAGGTTTTAGCTATCGATAGAACTCAGCATCTATCGATAGATGTCATTTTCTTTTGCTTTTTGGCTTCCAACTTCTTTTGGCCATAACTTTCGCATCCGAACTTCGTTTTGGGCATTCTTTATATACTCGGAAAGCTTGTGAAACCTACTTTCTAAATATTTTGGTTTTGAAGTCGAAATCCTTTTGGAAAGAGAAACATTTTATTAAATTCCATATTTGCCCTCGCTTGAGCTTTCAATCTTCTTTGACTTATATCTTTCAAATCTCTTGGCGTTTGGCCACGAAATTCGAAGTGTAACATTCTCTCATTCTTGGGTTTATGTCATGGGAGGTTTAAGGTCTTTGGTTTGATATTTTGGAGTCTTGAGTCTTTGGGTTCGTGTGTGCGCAGTTTTGGGTGACGGGTCGTTTTACTTTTGAATTATAAGTTGGTTGTGCTTCCTAGTAATTCCTTTGCTTGTATTATTTGTTTGTTTCTAGTGTTGGGAGGTTCTTTGGAGAACTATTTGCATTGGGGTGCATTGAGCATTGCATTTGGAGGCTCGTGGAGCCGCTACGGGTTGGAAAACACTTTGGTTTTGAGGTAGGGATAAGTAACCTTTTACTTTTGATAATGATATATCTGTTTTACAACTGTTTTGAGAACCATATGAACTCTAAACCCTTTCTTGATGATATGTATCATAAACACTTGTGAACCTTACTGTTTATCACCCTGTCAACTGGATACATGGAATACACTTGTTTATGTACTGTAAAACTTGTGTGGCATGTTTATGAAATATATGAAAGGGTTTCCATGAAAATGTTTTACAAATGATGTACTGTTTATAACTATGGGAATGGACTCTTTTCACTAAATGCTTTGTGAATAAGGCTGTTTGGGCTATGAACTCAATTGTTTTATGAAATGACATGTGATGTTAATATTTAATTGTGCCCAGCCTTTCAAATGGATTTATGAACAACGAAAATGGATTCTTTTATACTTGAACCATTCCTATCTTTTGAAAACCCATTTTTATATTAATTGAGCTGAGGCTCGGGTTATTGGATATTGGCTTCCATGCCTAATGGACTTTGGTTATTGTGATTGATACCACGAATGGATGAAGTTGATAGTGTATTGAGTTCACTCCACATCTCTTCGATCCTGGTGGATGTTACTTGATGATTATTGTTGGATCTTTATCACGGAAGGATGAATTGACTTGTCAGAGAACACTCCTCGTCTTTTTAATCCTAGTGGACATGATGTGATGATTATTATTGGATACTTACCACGCGTGGTTGAACTGACTTGTCAGAGAACACTCCTCGTCTTTTTCACCTGGTGGGCATTGTATGATAGTTATTATATCTCAGGACATGCATGTATATATCTGTATGTGGACTGAATCGTATCATTGGGGGTTTGGGGCCCATGGCCCTACTTGATATTACAGGCGGCGTGACTACAGTCTCCGTACTTGGGATTTGGTTAGTAGCCCGGTTGAGCTAAAGGCTTGTTAGCCTAGAATCAACAGCCCTATAATATGATTCAGTCCATGATTGGATATGCTAGGGACCCGTTGAGGCGACGCATATGCCAATCGGGCCGAGATCCATATCGATGGAATATGTCGAGCCCTTGTGTGGCGGTATTACCATGCTATGGATTAAAGACATTATTTTGGCTATTGTCTACATGCGACGAGGTATTCCGCATGCGTGACATATGCCTGGTTACTGGATATTGGTTGCTGGCTACTGGTTACTGGAGTTGTACTGAAAGACCTGGTTTTTCACTAAAAGTCCACACATTCTTTTAAACAAAGATTTCTAACTATTTTTCTAATTATATTGAACTCTATAAATAAATATTTTACATAAATGTCCCATGTATCAATGTATTGTTATTTATTTGTAGAGGTTATATTATCCCTTACTGAGCACGTGAAAGCTCACCCCTGCTTATTGCAGTATTTTGCAGGTTTACCTTGGGTTTGCATTCCTGGTTCAGCGGAATCCTACGCTAAGGATTGTTGACCAGATCTAAGGTTGTTGCTGCATTGTTATTTGCATTCTCTTATTCTGTGTATTATATATATTGATTGTTGATTTGCCTAGTTGCCAGGGTTGTTGGCAATACTGCTTATATTCATATATGTATCATTTGATTTATTGGATACTTTAAGTATAACGAATGGACATGATGAATGTGCATGACATTTCATTTTGTATATAAGTATTTCTTGTATCCTGTCAGGAAATACGAATGAGCAGGACAGGTTGTACCTTCTGTTTGACACGTGTTGACCTATCCGGAACGGTCGGTACGGATGTTAAATTGGGGAGCACAAGGGTTCTAGTAGCGTCTGTTAGGGGCGTTACAGTTATGGTGTGTATCTTGAGGCTGTGGCTTCATGGACTCTGGCAAGTTTTGGCTCCTGGCTATATAGATGTGAATTTGCCGCCGTGTAATTTTGAGGCTGCAGCTTCCCTGCCAGTTACAAAATTTTAGGTACCTTATGTTGAAAATAGGGAATTGCAGCCGTGTATTTGAGGATGTGTGATCTTTGGACTTTATGCACCTGCTCTTGGAAATCAGGAGCTGCGTCGTGCATTTTAAGGCTCCAGGTTCCTCCTGGACTAGATAATTTTTACCCTCCCTAACCTGCAAAAAGGGGGTTGTGGCTGTGTGTTTTTAGGCTTTTGCTTCTTTCAACTAATAAGCTTCAAATAATATGTTTTAAATTGGATTCTGGCAAAGCATTTCTAGGATTTTCACCTGTTGTATTGTTCATCAATCCACAGATTGATTGATTTTAGATCTGTATTGGTCTTTATTTATTCTTTTGATCAAGGGATTTCATTTGTGGGGTTTACACTTAACTTAACTCAGGTTTGTCAAAGAAAATGTAATTTTTTTAGGGTTAGAGACCTCGGGTCAAACCTGTCATTCATATGAGACGCTAATTTACCACTGCCGAGACAGTGAAGAATGTGGTAATTGGAGGGATTGCAGTTTTAAGCAGAAGGACCATCGGACACAAAATGGAATGGGCCGACCCGGGCGAACCATAAGGTTTTCCTCAAATGATGGTAGTTTTTGCGGTGGGAGCATTTGCCAAATTGGTGCCCACTTTTCTAAATTCCACCTTTGTTCATGATGCTGATACTCTAATTCATGATGCTGATACTCACGACCTTGGGCTTTATCTTTTTCCCCTGTTATTAGTGCCTATGACTAAAATTTTGATCTTATCAAAATGATTGCTTTGATGGGTCTTTGCAGTCTTTTATTGTCCTTTCTTGATTAAGTTATGCTGACCATCTCTCTCTATGTGTGTTATATGAGCTCTAGTCGCATCTTGTGTTTTTGATAAAAAGACTAATTATTAACCATGTAATTGTCTTCTTTTTAATTTTTCTTTATTCTAATTTCTGGAAATGTTTTCTCCTTTTTTTTTTTTTTTTTTTTTTTGTTTTGTGTGTGTGCGCGCGCGAGCGTGTTTGGGGTAGGGGAAGGGGGGGGGGGGGGCACTTGGTGGTGAAAAATTGAATTTGGGTTTTTAATGATGCTTTGCCGGCCTACTTATGAGCAAAGAGTTAAAAGTATTGATTCTTTTTTGAAATGTTATGTTCCTGAATGTGAGATTAAAAATGGCAAACTTGCTATATTTTTCTTCATTATTTACCATTTTCGCTTTTTTCCTACTTATATTCCTTTTAGAACGTTTGACACTCTAGATATTCAAAGCCATTAAGCCTCATATGCAGTGGTTCGTGCACATCTTTTTCATTTTACATTATGTTTCTCAAGTGTCTACAATGCCTATGTTTGTGGAATATTACTGGTTAGTGGTATATAAATGCTTTCTTTACACTGGCCATTTAACTACTTCAATAGTTGTGGGAAATTTGCTCTCTATGTTGGCTTTGATTATTTAGGAACTTGTTGAGTGTATAACATTATATGCAGTCTCTAAGTATAGTTGTGCACTGTACTGTTATAGAAGTTTTTATAAACTCAGCTCAAAAAAGACCACCTAAATGGTTATGTCTACTCTATGACGGATGTGGCACTGGCTACCTGTTTAACATAGTCTGTATCCATTGTCTGACACCAGCTACCTGTTTAGCATTGTCTGTATCCATTGTCTTGCTGGGTACTGGATAAGGTCGATGCTTGGTAGATTTACTAGGATAGATAAAGTGTTTATATTCAGTATAATGGTATGAATTGTTTAGTTTGTCTGTATGTAAAGATTGAACTAATCTCCTTAATTTACAACCTTAGCTACGATTTCATAATTGCGAATTAAGAAATCGTCCAAATAACCCTTAATATCTTGAAACTAATTTTTTTATTTTAGGGAGCCAAAAATTCAAAAATAAGGGCATCAATATTGTCATGTCAGTTTGTTCAATTTACACGTGTTCCCAATGGATTCCAGAGCCTAGAAAAGAAAATAGTGTTAAAAGTTTTTTTTTTCCTAACATTTGGTGGACTGTGGATTGGGTAAGATCAGTTTTTAATTAGTTTATAGCCTTTGTTGAATGATTGTATTCTTCCTAATATTAAAAGTGGAGTATCAATCCTTGCTAATATTAAATCTTCCTAACAGATTCGGTGAGGGATCATATTCCAAATTACTTCCAATATGCTATTTCCCCTGCATCCACCACCCAATTAAAGGGTCTCTCACGGTTTATCAAAGCTCTCTGGTGAGATGACAATGAAAAAGAAGATGTATGATATACATTTATTGGGCATATATGTGCCACGCTCTTCAGTAAATGGTCCACCATTAAACATTTGTTACTTTTGTTCCTTAAAAAAACAAAAAAAACAAAAAAGCTACTTTGGAAGGTGCATTAGAACCCCCACAACCTTCTACCAATGAAAGATATTTCCTCTGTAGCTCTCATACTAAGGAAGATATTGCAATAAAGAGATTTTACTGAAAATACCCCTTTGGCTGAAGACTTTAAAGTGGAAAAATGTTCCCATTTTGCTGATGAATTTCCTCAAGGCTTCAATAGATATGCATGGGATAAGTGGCAACAACACCATGCATACATGCATACTTATTTATGACATCATAAAATATGTTAGACTATTTTTTGAACTTCGAGCAATCTTTGTTTCTGAGTCAAAGTCATCCCTGACTCTTGTGTTTTGTATGCAGATCTCTGAACTTTCTCTAGTGGGCTTCGTTGTTGGCTACCCTTTTGATAGACAACGGAGCAGTCCAGACGTGCATTTTCATTTCATAAGAAATCAACCTTATCTTTCATTATCTCCCTAATCCCAAATTTCTATTCACTTTGATTAGGCTGTGCAAGTGAAGGTTTTTATTGACAATCTATGTAAAACGGGGAAGCTTGAAGGTTTGAGGTATACATATTGGGATGGGTGCTTTACATCAAAGGTCGGTGCTTTTGTCCACAGAGGGGTACCTACGGAATTTTATTCTGTTTAAGTTATGATATTTTCTGTGAAGAGCACATGCTGAGGGTTTTTAACTCTTCAGTTGATGGGCTGTACCTGGAAGATATTCTGTGTCAGTTGGATGTCTTGTGATTATCAAATGAGATTCACTTTTTCTTTCCTTTACTTTATGTTAAGGATTTGAACATTCATGATTTTGGGGAGCTCTCAAATGTCAAAAATCAGCCTAGGCCTAGCATGAGTCAGAAGAAGAGCTAAAGTTAGGCCTAGCCATTTATTATGAATCATGTCAATGCCTGTTCTCACTTTTGTGATCTAAAATAACATGGAATCTCAGTGTTCTCTAGTTTCATTTAATATGGAGACTGCAGTGATTGATGATTACAGTTCTAATTATTGTTGTCAGAATGTGGAGTTACTGTTAAAGCCTTTGAATTTGCATCTGGTACAGTCGAAGACAATAGTTGATAAATTTGCTGCTGTTGGGATACTTCAGGTAACATTCTTTCTTCTCCCCCATACGAGGGATTAGATAACAATCCCTTATTGAATTTGTCTTGATTCTCATGTTTGATTAAGGAGAGGTTGGACATCCCATGAAAATGTAATAAGTTCATAGTTACATTGCAATGTAATATGGCGACATCGCCATAATTACACTCATGGAATTAGAAATAGGGTCATTTTTTGAAATCCAAAAATGCCCATATTTTTAAACTGGTGTCAAGAAAAATACAAGACCCAATTTAATGACACATTGAATTTTTTTTTAACTGAAAATTGAGGTTTCTGTTTTGATTTGGATCAGGTTTGAACTTGATTTCAAAATCGCCATTCAGAAACTTGAAGTAATATCTAGTGTATATGTTGATTTTTGGCAGGGATACCTGGATCATGTGAACAGGAATCAGAAATTGAAATCAACAAGATAACATGTCAACAAAATGGGAGGTAACTGGTCCCTGTTATATATTCATGACCAATATGTTGAATTGTATTAATGTTGTGCTTTCACTGCCAAGGCCCATCCACAGTATCATCATTATCATTTTCACTTTCAAATTTACTAACTGACATCTGCTTGGGATGTTTGATGTTTGTCATAATCAACATTAATGCTGCCAACTCTATAATATAGCTGTCAGCTTTTAAGGCCTAAATATTGCAATACCAAAGCCAATAAAGCTTAGTATGGTTGGGAAGGAATTTTTTAACCCATTTGGTGTTCACTTTCAGGCGAAAGAGTGCACGTGGGATGATTCTCAAGCCATTATGATAGCTTTCTTCCCAGTCTTCATGGTGACAGAGAGATGATAGGCAAGGGGCCTGCTCAATCTATTGGACATGTTTATTGGAGTATTGAAGCAGAATTATGAATGTGCTGGAGATGGAATTGTCATCTGCGACGCCGGCTAAATTTAAGTAGGGAGCTAGTGTTATCTGATTTCTGTATTTTAGCTTGAAATTCATTAAAATTTGGAAAATTTGAGGAAGATGAATTTCAATAATTTCATCCAGCCAGGGAGAGCAGCTCCATTAGTGGATAAGAATAGTTTGATGGACTCGTTACTTAAAAAAAAAAAAAAACAAACGAGTTCTGCCATTTGGACCGCCAGATGCAGTGCTGCTCTACCACAGGAGAGTCGAACTTGTGTTAATAAAATGGGAAAATTACGATTCATCACCATAAGCCCATTCAAAATTTAGTCCATTCAAATTCATCAAAGTGCTGAAATCTAGTTTCTGCAATCAAGTTTCAGCACTTACCACTGATCTGGACCCTCTGAATTTCCAATTACCTCAAATTGCTCCCCAGAATCTCACCAATTC
>JAESVK010081776.1:7863-30153 GCA_017140935.1 Hamamelis virginiana | reverse complement strand
CTTATCATATATATGTAAATACATACGATAAGTTGTACCTTCAAATACATAATATGAAATTGATATGCCCTTTAGGATTGGTTTTAGGGCATACCTCTAACAGGATATATGAAGAAGCTTCCCTAGGTGAGAGTTCAAAGAGATAAGAAAAGGTTTGGAAATAACCCCGACGAATGGTAGGAAGGATGAAAGGACCATTAACAGAGATATTCATCAAAGCACAAAACTCTTCAAATAAATGACATACCTCTTCATAGTTGAAGCGAAACACATAAGATCAGAGTCCCAGAAGTGGATCACAGAGTTAAGAAGTTTGTCTTCAAGCTTCACATGACAAAGAAAGAACCACGAAGTCAAGCCGAATCGTGCGAACACCATCTTGTCTTCTGCCCGCATTCTTGCTATGAATAGGTTGATGATCAACTTGAGAGCTTCCATTACGTTTAGAATGATGAAAGTGAGCATAGAGGTGTGTTTTTATAGCTTTTTGGCAAAGAAGTCGAGTTAGAAGTGAAGTAGAACACCCAAAAAGTCAAAAAACGTCAAAATAATCAAAAAATGGGAACCAGGGTCGATGACCATCCCCCAAGGGACGGCCAACCGCCCATGGAGGGATGGTCATCCATCCCTGATCCCGATTTTCGCCTAATTTTGACTTTTTTTGAGATTTTTTGACGCCCGGTTTGACTTTTTGCTAAATTTTTATCAGTTTTGACCTATTTTTGGGTTAAAATTGAACCAAAAAAGCAATTGAAACATATTTGTATTCTCATTAGGATATAATTACATGCCAATCAGGGTTTTTAGTGCATACATAGAGAAAAAGTTACATAGAAAATCCTAAGCAGGCCTCCTATAGGCCTAACAGTACAAAATCATCTCCGCCGGGATGATTTCCTCGTTCCCTGTGAACCCGATGCCTCGTGATCCTCTCTCGATCCATGGCGCTCCTGTGAAGACAAAGCTTAGGTGAGATTGGTGAAGAATGAGATCACCAGTGATTTAAAGAATAGAGAGAAAGTTACCTGTGCAGCTATGTTCGCATTATGTGCATCAAGATTCATACTTTGAAGTTCCCTAGTCAATGATGCACTATATGCCAACCACTCCTCTGCATATGATGTGGGCACCTGAAAGATTAGAAAATTCAAAATGTTAGGAGAGAAAAGAGTTGCCTAAAATAAAGGTTGAAAGTATAATGATTACCGAAGGGTAAAAAGGATCAATATGTAGATATTCGTTATAAGGCACTCGAGTGATCGGTCGTTGAACAAAGCTACCATCCTTAATAACTTGCACCTGCCAGGGGACAGGTGGCAAAGAAGGAGCAGAGGATGAAGACTCGCCCTCAGTAGGAGCTGTAGTAGCTGCAGGATGGGAAGCATGCCCTCGGGCTCGACGGCCCTGTCAAATAAAGAGATATGAGGAATAATATATGAGAAAAGAGGTAAAGCTATTAAGAGAAAGTTTGATACCTCAGCAGGGGGAAATCCCGATACTAAGGGATGCATCAGATAGTGCTGACAGAATGAACGATAATCATCGTGCGGACGATGGAAAGCATCCGCAAATACACCAGCCATGGCGTCTGCTAAGGCATGGTATGTCAACCTATCAGTGTGCCTCATAGAGGGAGGAGGTGCATGGGGCACACGAGCAACCGAATAAAACCCACAAAGCTGAGCACACACTCTTTCCCTAAGGTACCAATACCTGCCAGAAGGCCCCTCGAACAAGATTCTCTTATGTGACATCTCAATCACAGAATTAAGTTAAGTATGCATGGTACCCCTCCAATGACGCCAAGGGTTCCACTTAACCTGAGGATAGGGTATATTAGAGAAAGCTTGAGCATTGAGAAAGAGAAAGCAGAAATGAAGATGATTACCTTATTGGAACGCAATCCTGCAAGAAAAGCACGATTGTAAGCATAATCATGCCTATAGGCAATGACAGTCACTCGCCAATCTAGTACATATCGAGCGAGGGTTGGCCAAGAAAGGTCATTAGCAATCAGGGTAAGGCTATTCAGGTTGAGGTACTCATGAGCCCCATACCTGCAGAATAAGTGCATTGTTAGATGATAAGTAAAGGGAAGTTTATGATATTTGCTTAAAATAAGTGAGTATACCTCCCAGACAAATCCCATGCCTCCAAAGTCGGTGCATACCCCTCGAGACCGACAGCACATGGTCCTATACATGGTGGCTAAGGCAGCACCACCCCAGTTATACTGAGGAATGGTATCAATATCCTCCAAACTAGCAAGGAAGCCTAGAGGTGCCAAATCAGCGGTGCCTGCAAAAAGAGTGCATGAAAACAGATATAAAAGGAAAGCTCGCACGATGTGATCGAGATCTTCCCCTTCAGGCATATTGCTAAACGTGGTAAGAAGAGTATTTCGGCGAACTGATCTCTTCACAATCTCTATATCAGCTGCCCCAAGATAGGTGTTTAGATAAGCCAAGTTCTTGCTTGCATCATTATAAAAATCCAAAGGGCGACCCCCAATGGAAAGTCCTGTGATCATGGTGAAATCAAGGGGAGTCATAGTCATCTCCCCAAACTCGAAGTGGAATGTATTGGTGGTGTCCCACCAAAGCTCAGATAAGGCCATCAGAGCCTGTCTGTCCATAGTATCAACCCACAGTGAGTCGATGAAGTCTCCAAAGCTCAGATAAGGCCATCAGAGCCTGGCTTTGACATATGGTTGGAGGGTATCCATCTTAGCCCACCATCCAATAATACCCTGTAAAGATGACCGAGTCCTGATGTCGAACTCTGGCTGTAAAGATATAGATTGATGGATTAGAGGTATAAAGATAAGTTATGCTAATTCTTTGAATCAAGAATACAAAATTAACTCACAAAATGACGCATTTTCAAAAAATGTTCAAATTTTATTTCTCAAATGGTTTGTCAATTGAGTTATTCAAAAAAAAAATATATATATACCATAATTAATGTAGTTAATTTTGGTATTTTCAATTTTACGTCAAGAATTAGCATAATATGACTTCTTTTCATGAAAATTGAATTGGAAATAAAAATACTAAGAGAATAGAATTTTGAAAATCATACTTAGCATAAGTTTTGAAATAAAATTATTTAAAAGTCATGAAAATGACACCTTATGCAATAATGTTTCGAAAAATAAGCTAAGTCTTAATTCATGCAAATTTTTGATATATGCATTACCTAAAGTATTTTGAAAACTTATCATGATATGATTATTTTGAAAACATTTGAAAAAACATGATATGATGAATTGATTTGAAAAATTGAAAATTGCCCCCTTTAGGCATTTTATCAAACACTTAGTGTGCACATTTTTGAAAATGATTATGAAAACTTGTCATGATAATTCAAAAATATTCAAATGATGTTTGAAACACATTTAAATCATGACATGAGAAGTGATATGATGAATTGCTTTGAAAAAATTGAAGTTGCCTACCTTTAGGTATTTTAACAAACACCTAGTATGCACATTTTTGAAAATGATTGTGAAAACTTGTCATGAAATTTTTGAAAGTATTCAAATGATGTTTGAAACATATTTGAATCATGGCATGAGAAATTTAAATATAAAAAAATCAAATTCTAGTCTCTTGGGAATTTTAACAAACACTTGGTGGGCAAGATTTCAAGCTTGTGAAGCTAGTGAAATGGGACTCTCAAGCTTTGTCAAATACAAATTTCATGAACACAAGTCATCAAACAATATCCAAATATCAATATTGAAGCATCTAGACATCAATGATTCAATGAAAGAGCATGGAAAGTAAGCTCACCTCTTGTAGGGTGTGGATGTGAGAGAGATGATCATGAGGCTCCAATAGCAAGCTTATGTTGTTGGGATCATATGAAGGTGCTTTGTAACTCTTCATCTTCATATATGGATACTTTGATTCATACCTATTTTCCATGAGTATAGGTAAAGGATGAGCTTGAGAAAATGGGTATATGTATATTTGGGTTTTTGAATCCCCAAATTTGAAATACAAGGATGAAATCCTAGGTTTTTTGATTCACAAATTGAAGTAATTAACAACACTAGAAGTGTTTGGGAGATGAATTTGGATGCAAAGAAGTCAAATTTGATAGATTTTTTAAGAAATTGGAAAACCCTAGAGAGAGAAAGTGCTAAATTGAGTAAAAGATGAAGTGAAGTGAAAATGAGAAGTCAAGATGACTTAAAGGGAGCAAGGGGCTCGGGTGGCCGTCCACCAAGGGACGGCTGGCCGTCCATCTTGGACAGTTGGCCATCCTTGAGGCCAATTTTGACTTTTTGTGGGCTTTTGAAGCCCATTAGGCCCAATTTTGACCATTTTGGCCTATTTTGACCAATTTTGACTCATTTTCTTTCAAATTTTGATTTAAGAAAATGCATTTGATCAAGATTGAATGATATTTGATGATTGAATGAGGAATAAAGAAGATTTGGTACATACCAAAGTGAGATTGAGCAATTGTGAATAGGAAAGTTCACATGAAATAATGATTTTTTGGTTGAAACCATGAGATTTAGAAATGAATGAATGAAAAGATTGTGTAAATAAGTTTGTAATCATGAAATGGTTATGAATACATTTGATTTGGTGAGCTTGTGAGACCCATGAAGGAGATTATAAAGGTGGATGAACTCATGAAAGGTGGCTAATGAGAAAGCCCATTTTGGAGGCCCAAATTCATAAGTCTTTGTGAAATTGATAAAATATACATGAAATGTATATAAGATGATATATGGGTGATATTAAGATATGATATTATGGTATGGGAAATGCAATTTCCAAAAGCATTTAAAATCCTTAAGTTGATTAGAAATGAAATTTCTAGTGATGAGTCGAAGACTCCCAAATTTTTTATGATAATTGGAAATGCAATTTCCAAAAGAATTGAAAATCCTTAAGTTGACTAGAAGTCGAAGACTCCCATTTTTTATAATTGGAAATGCAATTTCCAAAAGGATTGAAAATCCTTAAATTAACTAGAAATGAAATTTCTAGTGATGAGTCGAAGACTCCCATTTTTATGATAATGGGAAATGCAATTTCCAAAAAGACTGAAAATCCTTAAGTTGACTAGAAATGAAATTTCTAGTGATGAGTCGAAAACTCCCAAATTTTTATGATAATTGGAAATGCAATTTCCAAAATTATTGAAAATCCTTAAGTTAACTAGAAATGAAATTTCTAGTGATGAGTCGAAGACTCCCATTTTTATGATAATGGGAAATGCAATTTCCAAAAAGACTGAAAATCCTTAAGTTGACTAGAAATGAAATTTATAGTGATGAGTCGAAGACTCCCAAATTTTTATGATAATTGAAAATGCAATTTCCAAAAGGATTAAAAATTCTTAAGTTGACTAGAAATGAAATTTCTAGTAATGAGTTGAAGACTCCCATTTTTTATAATTGTAAATGCAATTTCCAAAAAGATTGAAAATCCTTAAGTTGACTAAAAATGAAATTTCTAGTGATGAGTCGAAGACTCCTAAATTTTTATGATAATTGGAAATGAAATTTCCAAAAGGATTGAAAATCCTTGAGATAACTAAAAGTGAGACTTCCAAGAAGAGAGAATTTGAAGCGAAGCTTTCAAAATAATTTTGATAGTTAAGTAATTGGTTCGATTATCCCTCTTTTGTTGTGGCGAAAATGGGATGTCTTTTTTTTTCGTTGATATTCACTGGCGAAGCCATGAACATTAACGAGGGGCTTCTGTAGACATCCATTTTTTACCATGATTATGGTCATGAATGGTTGCCTGTGTTTAGAATTGAAATAGGGCGTCAAAACCCTAAGTTGCCAGTTTTACCCTTTGTGGGTAATTAGGTAGAGGTCATTATCGCATGTAGGTTTTTAGGTCAGATTGAGTCGGTTCTTTTTGCATTAGGTTTTTAGAGATTCTAGGAACATCCCTGCAAAATTCCATGACAATCCGAGCCAGGCTTGATAGAAAATAAGGCCTTTTGTGACTGAAGAGCAGTTCTGTCCTTTGAATCACAAAAGCCCTGAATGACTGTTAATTTTGTCTCGAATGGTCTCGAGGCTTTGGCATAGATATTTAAAATGTGTTTGGTAGCTAAGTTGATCAGTGGCAAGATCTGTGGAGCCTTCTGGCTCATATTTAACTCTCGAGGCTCGAGAGGCCCTTTCAAAGCCCAGATTAGGGTTTCGACCGGAAGCGACCAGAATTCGATATTTTTATCAAACCAAGGCCTTCAAAGGCTTCAAAACACTTTCCTAAAATATTTTGAAACTTGTTTCGAGAAGAAGAAATGATTTCGAAAGCAATTGGTTAGCATATTTCAAAACCCTAATTTGGGTCCGGAAGGCCCTAAACAGCTAATCGGTCGGGTTTTCCCTAAACCTTTGACCTTAGTCAATGCATTTTCACTTCAAACACTTCTTAAAACATGGATAATCGAATCACGATCGTTTCGGCGCTTGAATCGTCAAATTTAGACTTAAAATGAGCCCGAAAAGCCAAAAAAAAGCAGAAAACCGGGTCAAAACGAGCTGAGACAGGCCCACATAGGGCATTTTTGGGGATGGGGGATCGATGGCCGTCCACCTAGAGACGGCCAACCATCCTAGAGTGGATGGTCGTCAATCCTTTTTGCCAATAAATGCATTTTTCAGAGTTTTTTTCCCGCCAGGACTCTTCCAAGCCTTGCCATGTGTCCAATTCGGCCATGAGGACTTTGGGATGAGTTCAAACACCTTGGAAGACTGATTTTGAACCCTTTGATCATTCATAAGGGATTCAAACTCAGCCATTGATCAAGCTCAGGCCTCCCTATAAATAGAGGGCCCTGAAATCAGTTTTAACACACAGAAAAAAGCTTTAGAGAGCTAGCTTGGAGAGTAGAGGCTTTTCGATTATCCATGTTCTAAAACTATATCCTATCCATGTTCTAGCTTGGAGAGTAGAGAGCTAGCTTGAATCCATGCTTTTCGATTGCACAAGCTTTCCCCATAGCACTCTAGCTTAAGTTTTAGAGTCCTTGAGGTCCTTGGAGTCCTTGGAGCTTGAGGAGAAGGATTGGAGCTTGAGGAGAAGGCTTGAAGCAAGGAGGCAGAGAAAGAGGTTAGTAGTTTTTCTTTTTTATTCTTCTTCTTCTTTTTCTTCTTCTTCTTCTTCTTCTTTAATCATGCTAGATTAGGTTTTATTTCTTTAAGTATGCATAGGATTTATTTTATTATTAGTATGCATGCATAGGATATAGTTCATTATTAGCATGCATAGTATAGGCTCCATATTTCTTTAGTATGCATGATAGGCTAGTTTATTTTTAAATATGTATGCATATTTCTCTTCTTTTATTCTTCTTTAGTCCTACCATATTAGGATTGGATATTTAGGATTAGGTTCATGCATGTTTAAGTCTTTTAGGTTAGTAATCATGTTAGGTTAGTTTTAAAATCACATGTTAGTATTTTTAGGATGGGTTTGTATTGTTTATATTAGGTTGTTAGTCTATTCAAGTTAAGCATTAGTATTATTCTTATCATGGTTTATTTTTATCACTTGGAGTGTTTGATTGATATATAAAATGTGTTCAAGGGAGCATGCAAAGGTGAGTCCCTTCCCTTGTGATTAAATGCTATGTTTTGATGATAGTTTTAGTATGCATATTAGGTTGTATTTAGTGCATTCTTTTACTATTTTTTATTCATTATTTTAGGGTTTTAAGTACACTTTTTGATTACTTTCAAATCTGTCCATAGGTTTAAAGTAACCTAAAAGTGCATTAAAACTCATTTTTTAGGCTTAAATCAACTTAGAAACATGCCTAGGTGTAGACATCCATTTTTGACCACGAGTATGATCATGAATGGTTGCCTGTGATTAGAGGTAAAATAGGGTATTAAAACCCTAAGTTGCCAGTTTTACCCTTGTAAGTAGTTAGGTAGAGGTCATTATCGCATGTAGGTTTTTAGGTTAGATAGAGTCGGTTCTTTTTGCATTTAGTTTTTAGAGAGTCTAGGAATATCCCTGTAAAGTTTCATGGCATTCTGAGTCAGGCTTGATAGAAAATAAGGCCTTTTGTGACTTGAAGGGCAGTGTTGTCCTTTGAATCACAAAGGCTCTGAATGGCTATCGATCTTGTCTCGAATTTTCCCGAGACTTTGGCATGGATATTTAAAGTGTGTTTGGTAGCTAAGTTGATCAGTGACAAGTGATTGCACCATAATATTGCATACTTTCATTGCATTATTCCCATCATTTTGTACATACTTGAGCTATTTTTACTTGTAAATATGTGCGTTTAACTCTTTTGTTGTTTTTGAGCCATTGCAGGTTGAATGCGCTAAAATGGATGCTTTTTGCATGCAAAGCTTGGAGTCAAGCCTTGAAAGTCTTCAAAGGTCTTGGGATTTATAGAACATACTTCTAAGTGTGTCTAGATGCCACATATCAAATTTCAAAGCTAAATGCCAAGTGGTTTGGGAGATATGGGCAAACGAAGTCATGAAGTGCAAAAACCGACCAATCTGGACATTTTTAAAAAACTGTTTCTCTCTAGATTTAATTGGACAATGAGACCACCATGGTTGGAAAGAAGACTCCTCAAGCTTCGCGTGCATATAAAGAACGTCCAAATCCGACTCCGGACAAGAGAGATATGACTATTTGAAGTCGGAGGCTTTCACAAGGCATTTTTAGAGCATTTTGGGAACTTTTCATAAAAGGTACCGGTACCCCCTTTGCAGTACCTAAAGGTACCGGTACCCCCTAAAAAGGTACTGGTACCCCTGCTCGAGAATTCACCCGGGTTGCTTGAAATTTGCCCTTTTTGCAAGGGCACTCTTGTCCTTTGGTCCCCATGTTTTGTAGCCCTAATGGGGGGTTTTTAATGGACTTTCTCAGCTGAAACAACTCTCCCCAACCTTGTCTCTTAGCTTGTTCTTAGGTTTCTAGGGTTCTTTTAGTTTAGCTCTTAGTTTAGGAATAGATTAGGAGTAGATTAGTTTTTCCTTCAAGTTTGTGTAATGTAATTTAGTTTTTAGCTTGTTTAACTTTGTTTCTTTATCTTCAATCAATATAATAGCATTTATTTCAATGTTTCTTGCATTTCTTGTTCATATTTGTGCATTTGTCAACTTTCATGGCTAGCTAAACACCAAGAAGGTGAGTTCTATGGTGGATTTCCTCTCCAAATCCTAGGTAAATGGTATTTTCTCACTTCTTGAACCTTTAATGTTTGTGGAATAATGTTTAATCCTCTTTTATCTTGTGAACCCTTGTGGTGTCATATTCATGACCATTGTATGACCAGTAAGTTGTGATATTTTGGTTATTGAGCACATATGCATGCCACATGTTTGCTAAAATGTCAAAGAGAGTGTTAGGTTTTATTCCACCATTTTGGGTTACTCAATTGAGTTTTTATTGCTAAATCTTCCATCAAAGACCATTCTTCAATGGATCCTAGATGAGTTTTCCTTTCAAAATGCATTTAAAGTTAAATCCTCCATCAAAGACCATTCTTCAATGGATCCTAGATGAGAAATCATTGTGAGAAATACATGTACCAAAGGTTTGGAAGGAATGAACCCATAGAATTCATCTTACTTAACTTAATTAGTTTTCTTTTATAATTTGTCATCATTTTAGTATAAACAAAACAATCACCAATCAAAACCCCGATGATTTTACACTTTCTTTTGCATTCTTTGGTTTGCAACACATAAGGATCATTTAGACCTGTTCCACTCCCTGTGGATATGACCTAGGGACTCCCTAGTATTTATTGCTTGACGACCAGTGGATTCCTATGCTTGGGATTCTATTGCGCACTTCACTTTTTACGTTCAAGCAACAAGTTCTGTTAAGCCTTCTGGCTTGTGTTTGGCTCTTGAGGCTCGAAAGACCCTTTCAAGCTCAGATTAGGGTTTCAACCGGAAGCGACTGGGATTGGATCTTTTTATCAAACCAAAGCCTTCAAAGGTTTCAAAACATTTTCTTAAAACGTTTTAAAACTTGTTTCGAGAAGAAGAAATGATTTTGAGAACGATTGGTTAGCAGATTTCAAAACCCCAATTTAGGCCTGGCAGACCCAAAACAGCTAATCGGTCAACTTTCTCTTAACACTTTGAATTTGTTCAATGCATTTTCACTTTAAACAATTCTTAAAACATAGAGAATCGAATCACAATCGTTTTGGCACTTGAATCGTCGAATTTGGACTTAAAACGGGCCCGAAAAGCCGAAAACAGCCCAGACGGGTCGAGAGAGGCCCAAAAATGGGAAAATTGGGCCCAAGGATAGATGACCATCCACCCATGGACGGTTGGCCGTCCAAGCTGGACGGTCGACCATCCTAGGGTGGAAGGTCATCCATGCCCAATGCCCAGATTCGCCCAATTTCGATCTTTTGAGTGTTTTAAGGTTTTGAGACTCTTTCAATGGCTATCTAACTCAGCTAGGAGGGTTTGGTTCGACCTTGGAAGACACATTTAGGGCCCTTGGATCATTCCTTAAGGTTTTAATGTGGATCATTGATCAATTTGGAGCTTTTCTATATACACATCACTTAGGAATAGGTTTTAAGGAGCCTACTTTGCATTAGAAGACATGGGGAGTCTATAGAGCTGCAGCCACCATTAGCCACGAAATTGGAGGCCATTGAAGGTTGAAGAAGAAGGCTAGGAGCAAGGAAAAAGAAGCCTAAAGGTTAGTTTGAGTGCATCATTGTGTTTAGAATTGAGTCTTGTGTAACATAGTTTGATTTTAGGGATTTCTAGGTAGTTTGCATATGTTAGTCTTCTTCTACTTCTTCTTCTTCTCTTATCCTTTAGGAATCATCATAAGTTTGAGTATTAATGGTTAGAAGTAGGTATGTATGAGGTAGAATAGGTTTTAGATTAATGCTTGTATAATAATGGTCTTCTAGATGCATATAGGTCTTTTTGTTTTGAGTCTAGTTTTCTTACATAATGAATATAGTCTTCTTCTTCTTTATTTGAAACTATGTTGATTGCTATATGAGTATTGTGAGCATGCTTTAGATATATTTCATGACTAGAGTGCATGTTAGGAGTGAGTCTTTGTTGTTATGATTTTCCATTTTTATTATAGTTTGAGTCTTTACCATGCTAGGATATTAGTATTAGAAGTAGGGTCATGTATTGTTTTTTAATAGATAGCATTGTCCTTATTCTTAATTATTAAAGTTTATCACATGGAATACCTAAGTATGGATTGATATATGAATTGTGTTCGAGGGAGCATGCTACGGTGAGTTTCTTCCCTTGTGATGAATGTTATTAATTTAAGCATGATTATGATGTGATCTCTTGATTGTCTTGCATAGTGTTTTAGCATATTATTTTGGCATGCATATTAGGTTGCATATTAGTCATTCTCACTCTTTTTATTTGTTATTTTCATGGGCTTTAGTTCATTTTAAGGGTATATTCAAATCTGTCCATAGATTGAAAGTACCTTTAAAGTATACTAAAAGTCATTTTTTAGGGTCAAACCAACCTAGAAACATGCCTAGGTTCACTTAGTAAGATTAGGTTGCATTTAGGACAGTTTCATGCATATTATTTAATTGTTTTATAGTATTGTATTGCATTTTCCTGAATTTCCAGCATGCATTATTTTTAGTATTTAGGGTTGTTTAGACTAATTTAGGATTAGTTAGAGACCCTAGGTTTAGGAAGGTCACTTGACATTCCCTAGGACTTTCATTTGTTGTAAAGATTGCATTCAAATTCAAGTATTCGATTGAGTCTAAGAGTCTATCTTTGAGTGAGATTTTAAAAATGATATTTTTGTGAAGAATAATTGATTTATTAAATGGTTATTTCATGAAATGGGAACCTTTTAAAAGAATTTATATTGAAAATAATTTCTTTGAAAAAGAAATGAATTTTGGAATGAAATTCCATGGATAATGATTTTCAAAAAAAGGAAGTTTAAATTGAGGTTTACTTCTAGAAGATAAGTTTTATCTTTTAAAAATTCTAAATGCATTGGAAATCTTTTAATTATCAAGTATTTTTGAAAAGTAATTTTGAATGAATAAAAACTCTCAAAGATAAAGTCTTGGATAAAGTCGAACATTTTTAAATGATGTAGTTCATTACAATAGGAGAGTCCTAGGGTGAATCGAACTACGTGGACTTTGATCTTTATCAAGCAATTAGTAAAGTACGCAGGCAGTCAATAGGGCGCAAGTCCAATCTTAGGTTGACTCTTGTCTCCTAAGATCATTAGGTTTCTTTGATTCTTTCTTTTATTATTTATTATTATTATCTAGTATTATATACTACTTTCTTGGTTGATTAGATATGCTAGGATTATCATGATAAGATTTTGAATAAGCCCAATAGTAATTAGGAGACCTTTAATTAGGGCGAATTGGGTGCCTACAAGGAGTTCCTTGGAACCTTCCCACTTCGTAACCTAGCCCCCGAATCCAACTTTGATTCAAAGACCATGCTTTTCCAAAATATGGGATCAATGTTTTATTGAAAATAAAACTCTTTTTTGTGGTTTCCTTGTTCCCTAAAAATAAGGTGGCGACTCCCAGTTTTTCTACAAAACTCTCATCCTTTTTCAAAAACCCAATCTTGAGTGGATAATAAAGAAGGATAAACGTGGATAATAGAGAAGGATAATAGAGAAGGATAAATCGAGATGGATAAAGATCATCCACAATCCACTCAAGAAAACACTCCCCCAAGGTGAACGAGAGGCCTCCCAATCAGGTTGGCTGGTTCACACTAGGTTCCCATAGCTAACTTAGATTTGCATTTAGGACATTATCATGCATTGTTTACACTTTTGATTATATTTTTTATTTATTTTCCAGAAATTCCAGCATGCATATCTTAGTATTTTAGGTATTTAGGCTAACCTAGGATTAGCTAGAAACCCTAGGATTAGGGGGGTCACTTGACCCCACTTAGGAATCTTCTTTGTTGTAAGAATTATAATAAGAATAGAGTTCTGTTTTACCTAAGATTCTACTTCGAGAACAATTCTAAAAGTGATTTTGAAAGAATTCAAAATGGAATGAAATTCCATCTCTCATAATAAGTGTTTTGATCAAACTCAAACTCTCGAAGCTAGAGTCCAAGATAAGATAGAATCTCTACAATTATGTGGTTTATTACAATAGGAGAATCCTAGGGTAATCGAACTACGTGGACTTTGATCTTTATCAAGAAATTGGTAAAGTACGTAGGCAGTCAATAGGGCGCAAGTCCAATCTTAGGTTGACTTCTAGTCTCCTAAGATCCTTAGGATTGTGTATACTTTTGTACTATATATTATTATTATTATATATTAATATTCATATTTTGTGGTTGATTAGATATACTAGGATTATTTTGAAAATTTTATGATAAAGCTCAAACGTAATTAGGAGACCTTTAATTAGGGCGAGGTGGGTGCCTACAAAGAGTTCCTTGGAACCTTCCCACTTCGTAACCTAGTCCCCGAATCCAACTTTGATTCAAAGACCATGCTTTTCCAAAATATGAGGTCAATGTTTTATTGAAAATAAAACTTTTTTTTTGTGGTTTCCTTGTTCTCTAAAAATAAGGTGACGACTCCTAGTTTTTTACAAACTCTCATCCTTTTTCAAAAACCTAATCTTGAGTGGATAATAGAGAAGGATAAGTGTGGATAATAGAGAAGGATAATAAAGAAGGATAAATCGAGATGGATAAACATCATCCACAATCCACTCAAGAAAACACCCCAAAGAGTGAACGAGAGGCCTCCCGATCCAGGTTGGCTGGTTCACAGAGGCATGTGAATGGAAGTTTCAATATGATTAGACAATTTGAAGTGCTCAGGGAATAGAGTGAGAGATACGGCTCATGGCTGGCATTGATTCGATTCCTCTATAGAAGTCTGGCGCTTTTGATTTCCAAGACAGAAGTTCTGTTGGAAAAGATTTCAAAATGATTAGATTTTACGCAGAAGATCAAGGCTTGCAGATTTCTCTATCAATC
The DNA here is from genome assembly GCA_017140935.1 of Hamamelis virginiana. Lineage (NCBI taxonomy): Eukaryota > Viridiplantae > Streptophyta > Magnoliopsida > Saxifragales > Hamamelidaceae > Hamamelis > Hamamelis virginiana. The sequence continues at coordinate 16,166 of JAESVK010081776.1, read as the reverse complement.
AGGTGCTCGGAGTTTATTGTGTGTGCGGAGTTTGAATGTGTTAGCAGTATTTGTTTGAAGAATTTGATATTATGTCAGAGGATCAGCGATCATAGTTGCAGATGCAGCGTAAACAATTGAAGCAACATCGGTGATACTTGATAGGCTAGTCATAAAGGAATGAAGTGTGTCGTATAAGGACTCTACCCCAAGTTACTGAAGTTGGTTGATCGAAAACTACGCGGAAAGTTAAAGTTAGACGTGTGAGAACGCATTTCCTGTTTTTCAAACTGTATTTTCTGAATTTTAAATTTCGAGGACGAAATTTATTTTAAGGGGGTGAGATTGTGATAACCCAAAATTTTATCCCATTTTTTATACGAATATTTTAAGGATTTTCAAAAAAAAAAAAAAATCAGAATTTACAAAAATGCCCCTCACTATATAAACTACCTTTTCCTTTCTTCCTTCTTCATTTTTTCGGTTGAGCAATGGAGAGACCGTGAGAGGGAGAAACAAGGGAAAGAGGAGAGAGAGGGAAGCCATCGCCGGATTCTCGCCGGAAAATCGCCGGAGTTCAACCCATGATGTGAAGGTAAGTTTTATTTTAAGTCTTGGTTTGGGTTTCCTAAGTTTATTTGGTGTATTTTCGGATTTATGGGTTTTGTAAGTGTGGTGTTGGGTTTTTGAATGTGTATTGAGAATGGGAAGGTATTTAGGAGTTGTATTTGTGTTTGTGTTGGAAGATTTGAGGAGTGTTGTAGGTTTTATAGTTTGAAAGTGGGTTTTGTAAAGTTTGTGGGTTTTTAGGTTTTGAAGCTTGATGAATCTTTGTTGTTGGTTGTTTATTTATGGTTTTGTTAGTAGATCAAGCTTGGTTAGGACTTATTTTTGGTAGATCTAAGGTTTGATGTTGGTATTTTGAAGATTGATTGATGTTTGGTGTGTTTGGATGGTTTTTGGCACTGTTTTCTGTCGTTTTCGCGCGCCTGGGGTGATCTCTATCGATAGATGATGAACCTCTATCGATAGATGTTAGGTTCTGGTCCGGGAAGGTTTTAGCTATCGATAGAACTCAGCATCTATCGATAGATGTCATTTTCTTTTGCTTTTTGGCTTCCAACTTCTTTTGGCCATAACTTTCGCATCCGAACTTCGTTTTGGGCATTCTTTATATACTCGGAAAGCTTGTGAAACCTACTTTCTAAATATTTTGGTTTTGAAGTCGAAATCCTTTTGGAAAGAGAAACATTTTATTAAATTCCATATTTGCCCTCGCTTGAGCTTTCAATCTTCTTTGACTTATATCTTTCAAATCTCTTGGCGTTTGGCCACGAAATTCGAAGTGTAACATTCTCTCATTCTTGGGTTTATGTCATGGGAGGTTTAAGGTCTTTGGTTTGATATTTTGGAGTCTTGAGTCTTTGGGTTCGTGTGTGCGCAGTTTTGGGTGACGGGTCGTTTTACTTTTGAATTATAAGTTGGTTGTGCTTCCTAGTAATTCCTTTGCTTGTATTATTTGTTTGTTTCTAGTGTTGGGAGGTTCTTTGGAGAACTATTTGCATTGGGGTGCATTGAGCATTGCATTTGGAGGCTCGTGGAGCCGCTACGGGTTGGAAAACACTTTGGTTTTGAGGTAGGGATAAGTAACCTTTTACTTTTGATAATGATATATCTGTTTTACAACTGTTTTGAGAACCATATGAACTCTAAACCCTTTCTTGATGATATGTATCATAAACACTTGTGAACCTTACTGTTTATCACCCTGTCAACTGGATACATGGAATACACTTGTTTATGTACTGTAAAACTTGTGTGGCATGTTTATGAAATATATGAAAGGGTTTCCATGAAAATGTTTTACAAATGATGTACTGTTTATAACTATGGGAATGGACTCTTTTCACTAAATGCTTTGTGAATAAGGCTGTTTGGGCTATGAACTCAATTGTTTTATGAAATGACATGTGATGTTAATATTTAATTGTGCCCAGCCTTTCAAATGGATTTATGAACAACGAAAATGGATTCTTTTATACTTGAACCATTCCTATCTTTTGAAAACCCATTTTTATATTAATTGAGCTGAGGCTCGGGTTATTGGATATTGGCTTCCATGCCTAATGGACTTTGGTTATTGTGATTGATACCACGAATGGATGAAGTTGATAGTGTATTGAGTTCACTCCACATCTCTTCGATCCTGGTGGATGTTACTTGATGATTATTGTTGGATCTTTATCACGGAAGGATGAATTGACTTGTCAGAGAACACTCCTCGTCTTTTTAATCCTAGTGGACATGATGTGATGATTATTATTGGATACTTACCACGCGTGGTTGAACTGACTTGTCAGAGAACACTCCTCGTCTTTTTCACCTGGTGGGCATTGTATGATAGTTATTATATCTCAGGACATGCATGTATATATATGTATATGGACTGAATCGTATCATTGGGGGTTTGGGGCCCATGGCCCTACTTGATATTACAGGCGGCGTGACTACAGTCTCCGTACTTGGGATTTGGTTAGTAGCCCGGTTGAGCTAAAGGCTTGTTAGCCTAGAATCAACAGCCCTATAATATGATTCAGTCCATGATTGGATATGCTAGGGACCCGTTGAGGCCACGCATATGCCAATCGGGCCGAGATCCATATCGATGGAATATGTCGAGTCCTTGTGTGGCGGTATTACCATGCTATGGATTAAAGACATTATTTTGGCTATTGTCTACATGCGACGAGGTATTCCGCATGCGTGACATATGCCTGGTTACTGGATATTGGTTGCTGGCTACTGGTTACTGGAGTTGTACTGAAAGACCTGGTTTTTCACTAAAAGTCCACACATTCTTTTAAACAAAGATTTCTAACTATTTTTCTAATTATATTGAACTCTATAAATAAATATTTTACATAAATGTCCCATGTATCAATGTATTGTTATTTATTTGTAGAGGTTATATTATCCCTTACTGAGCACGTGAAAGCTCACCCCTGCTTATTGCAGTATTTTGCAGGTTTACCTTGGGTTTGCATTCCTGGTTCAGCGGAATCCTACGCTAAGGATTGTTGACCAGATCTAAGGTTGTTGCTGCATTGTTATTTGCATTCTCTTATTCTGTGTATTATATATATTGATTGTTGATTTGCCTAGTTGCCAGGGTTGTTGGCAATACTGCTTATATTCATATATGTATCATTTGATTTATTGGATACTTTAAGTATAACGAATGGGACATGATGAATGTGCATGACATTTCATTTTGTATATAAGTATTTCTTGTATCCTGTAAGGAAATATGAATGAGCAGGACATGTTGTACCTTCTGTTTGACACGTGTTGACCTATCCAGAATGGTCGGTACGGATGTTAAATTGGGGAGCACAAGGGTTCTAGTAGCGTCTGTTAGGGGCGTTACAGTTATGGTGTGTATCTTGAGGCTGTGGCTTCATGGACTCTGGCAAGTTTTGGCTCCTGGCTATATAGATGTGAATTTGCCGCCGTGTAATTTTGAGGCTGCAGCTTCCCTGCCAGTTACAAAATTTTAGGTACCTTATGTTGAAAATAGGGAATTGCAGCCGTGTATTTGAGGATGTGTGATCTTTGGACTTTATGCACCTGCTCTTGGAAATCAGGAGCTGCGTCGTGCATTTTAAGGCTCCAGGTTCCTCGTGGACTTGATAATTTTTACCCTCCCTAACCTGCAAAAAGGGGGTTGTGGCTGTGTGTTTTTAGGCTTTTGCTTCTTTCAACTAATAAGCTTCAAATAATATGTTTTAAATTGGATTCTGGCAAAGCATTTCTAGGATTTTCACCTGTTGTATTGTTCATCAATCCACAGATTGATTGATTTTAGATCTGTATTGGTCTTTATTTATTCTTTTGATCAAGGGATTTCATTTGTGGGGTTTACACTTAACTTAACTCAGGTTTGTCAAAGAAAATGTAATTTTTTTAGGGTTAGAGACCTCGGGTCAAACCTGTCATTCATATGAGACGCTAATTTACCACTGCCGAGACAGTGAAGAATGTGGTAATTGGAGGGATTGCAGTTTTAAGCAGAAGGACCATCGGACACAAAATGGAATGGGCCGACCCGGGCGAACCATAAGGTTTTCCTCAAATGATGGTAGTTTTTGCGGTGGGAGCATTTGCCAAATTGGTGCCCACTTTTCTAAATTCCACCTTTGTTCATGATGCTGATACTCTAATTCATGATGCTGATACTCACGACCTTGGGCTTTATCTTTTTCCCCTGTTATTAGTGCCTATGACTAAAATTTTGATCTTATCAAAATGATTGCTTTGATGGGTCTTTGCAGTCTTTTATTGTCCTTTCTTGATTAAGTTATGCTGACCATCTCTCTCTATGTGTGTTATATGAGCTCCAGTCGCATCTTGTGTTTTTGATAAAAAGACTAATTATTAACCATGTAATTGTCTTCTTTTTAATTTTTCTTTATTCTAATTTCTGGAAATGTTTTCTCCTTTTTTTTTTTTTTTTTTTTTTTGTTTTGTGTGTGTGCGCGCGCGAGCGTGTTTGGGGTAGGGGAAGGGGGGGGGGGGGGCACTTGGTGGTGAAAAATTGAATTTGGGTTTTTAATGATGCTTTGCCGGCCTACTTATGAGCAAAGAGTTAAAAGTATTGATTTTTTTTTTAAATGTTATGTTCCTGAATGTGAGATTAAAAATGGCAAACTTGCTATATTTTTCTTCATTATTTACCATTTTCGCTTTTTTCCTACTTATATTCCTTTTAGAACGTTTGACACTCTAGATATTCAAAGCCATTAAGCCTCATATGCAGTGGTTCGTGTACATCTTTTTCATTTTACATTATGTTTCTCAAGTGTCTACAATGCCTATGTTTGTGGAATATTACTGGTTAGTGGTATATAAATGCTTTCTTTACACTGGCCATTTAACTACTTCAATAGTTGTGGGAAATTTGCTCTCTATGTTGGCTTTGATTATTTAGGAACTTGTTGAGTGTATAACATTATATGCAGTCTCTAAGTATAGTTGTGCACTGTACTGTTATAGAAGTTTTTATAAACTCAGCTCAAAAAAGACCACCTAAATGGTTATGTCTACTCTATGACGGATGTGGCACTGGCTACCTGTTTAACATAGTCTGTATCCATTGTCTGACACCAGCTACCTGTTTAGCATTGTCTGTATCCATTGTCTTGCTGGGTACTGGATAAGGTCGATGCTTGGTAGATTTACTAGGATAGATAAAGTGTTTATATTCAGTATAATGGTATGAATTGTTTAGTTTGTCTGTATGTAAAGATTGAACTAATCTCCTTAATTTACAACCTTAGCTACGATTTCATAATTGCGAATTAAGAAATCGTCCAAATAACCCTTAATATCTTGAAACTAATTTTTTTATTTTAGGGAGCCAAAAATTCAAAAATAAGGGCATCAATATTGTCATGTCAGTTTGTTCAATTTACACGTGTTCCCAATGGATTCCAGAGCCTAGAAAAGAAAATAGTGTTAAAAGTTTTTTTTTTCCTAACATTTGGTGGACTGTGGATTGGGTAAGATCAGTTTTTAATTAGTTTATAGCCTTTGTTGAATGATTGTATTCTTCCTAATATTAAAAGTGGAGTATCAATCCTTGCTAATATTAAATCTTCCTAACAGATTCGGTGAGGGATCATATTCCAAATTACTTCCAATATGCTATTTCCCCTGCATCCACCACCCAATTAAAGGGTCTCTCACTGTTTATCAAAGCTCTCTGGTGAGATGACAATGAAAAAGAAGATGTATGATATACATTTATTGGGCATATATGTGCCACGCTCTTCAGTAAATGGTCCACCATTAAACATTTGTTATTTTTGTTCCTTAAAAAAACAAAAAAAACAAAAAAGCTACTTTGGAAGGTGCATTAGAACCCCCACAACCTTCTACCAATGAAAGATATTTCCTCTGTAGCTCTCATACTAAGGAAGATATTGCAATAAAGAGATTTTACTGAAAATACCCCTTTGGCTGAAGACTTTAAAGTGGAAAAATGTTCCCATTTTGCTGATGAATTTCCTCAAGGCTTCAATAGATATGCATGGGATAAGTGGCAACAACACCATGCATACATGCATACTTATTTATGACATCATAAAATATGTTAGACTATTTTTTGAACTTCGAGCAATCTTTGTTTCTGAGTCAAAGTCATCCCTGACTCTTGTGTTTTGTATGCAGATCTCTGAACTTTCTCTAGTGGGCTTCGTTGTTGGCTACCCTTTTGATAGACAACGGAGCAGTCCAGACGTGCATTTTCATTTCATAAGAAATCAACCTTATCTTTCATTATCTCCCTAATCCCAAATTTCTATTCACTTTGATTAGGCTGTGCAAGTGAAGGTTTTTATTGACAATCTATGTAAAACGGGGAAGCTTGAAGGTTTGAGGTATACATATTGGGATGGGTGCTTTACATCAAAGGTCGGTGCTTTTGTCCACAGAGGGGTACCTACGGAATTTTATTCTGTTTAAGTTACGATATTTTCTGTGAAGAGCACATGCTGAGGGTTTTTAACTCTTCAGTTGATGGGCTGTACCTGGAAGATATTCTGTGTCAGTTGGATGTCTTGTGATTATCAAATGAGATTCACTTTTTCTTTCCTTTACTTTATGTTAAGGATTTGAACATTCATGATTTTGGGGAGCTCTCAAATGTCAAAAATCAGCCTAGGCCTAGCATGAGTCAGAAGAAGAGCTAAAGTTAGGCCTAGCCATTTATTATGAATCATGTCAATGCCTGTTCTCACTTTTGTGATCTAAAATAACATGGAATCTCAGTGTTCTCTAGTTTCATTTAATATGGAGACTGCAGTGATTGATGATTACAGTTCTAATTATTGTTGTCATAATGTGGAGTTACTGTTAAAGCCTTTGAATTTGCATCTGGTACAGTCGAAGACAATAGTTGATAAATTTGCTGCTGTTGGGATTCTTCAGGTAACATTCTTTCTTCTCCCCCATACGAGGGATTAGATAACAATCCCTTATTGAATTTGTCTTGATTCTCATGTTTGATTAAGGAGAGGTTGGACATCCCATGAAAATTGAATAAGTTCATAGTTACTTTGCAATGTAATATGGCGACATCGCCATAATTACACTCATGGAATTAGAAATAGGGTCATTTTTTGAAATCCAAAAATGCCCATATTTTTAAACTGGTGTCAAGAAAAATACTAGACCCAATTTAATGACACATTGAATTTTTTTTTAACTGAAAATTGAGGTTTCTGTTTTGATTTGGATCAGGTTTGAACTTGATTTCAAAATCGCCATTCAGAAACTTGAAGTAATATCTAGTGTATATGTTGATTTTTGGCAGGGATACCTGGATCATGTGAACAGGAATCAGAAATTGAAATCAATAAGATAAAATGTCAACAAAATGGGAGGTAACTGGTCCCTGTTATATATTCATGACCAAAATGTTGAATTTGTATTAATGATGTGCTTACTGAATCACTGCCAAGGCCCATCCACAGTATCATCATTATCATTTTCACTTTCAAATTTGACATCTGCTTGGGATGTTTGATGTTTGTCATAATCAACATTAATGCTGCCAACTCTAAAATATAGCTGTCAGCTTTTAAGGCCTAAATGTTGCAATACCAAAGCCAATAAAGCTTAGTATGGTTGGGAAGGAATTTTTAACCCATTTGGTGTTCACTTTCAGGCGAAAGAGTGCACGTGGCCGGGATGATTCTCAAGCCATTATGATAGCTTTCTTCCAAGTCTTCATGGTGACAGAGAGATGATAGGCAAGGGGCCTGCTCAATCTATTGGACATGTTTATTGGAGTATTGAAGCAGAATTATGAATGTGCTGGAGATGGAATTGTCATCTGCGACGCCGGCTAAATTTAAGTAGGGAGCTACTGTAATCTGATTTCTGTATTTTAGCTTGAAATTCATTAAAATTTGGAAAATTTGAGGAAGATGAATTTCAATAATTTCATCCAGCCAGGGAGAACAGCTCCATTAGTGGATAAGAATAGTTTGATGGACTCGTTACTTAAAAAAAAAAAAAAAAAAACGAGTTCTGCCATTTGGACCGCCAGATGCAGTGCTGCTCTACCACAGGAGAGTCGAACTTGTGTTAATAAAAAGGGAAAATTACGATTCATCACCATAAGCCCATTCAAAATTTAGTCCATTCAAATTCATTAAAGTGCTGAAATCTAGTTTCTGCAATCAAGTTTCAGCACTTACCACTGATCTGGACCCTCTGAATTTCCAATTACCTCAAATTGCTCCCCAGAATCTCACCAATTC
>JAESVK010081767.1:3555-14619 GCA_017140935.1 Hamamelis virginiana | reverse complement strand
AATCATTTAGGAAACTCATTATTTGAATTCCAAATCAAAATTTAAAATTGATTGGACTTAAATGAGATCCAATGATTTGATCTTGGATATTTGATTTGTCCAATGTATATTTGAATAACATTAGTTGGATATTTATTAGCTCACTGGATATATGAACTATTTTAATTGGATATTTGTTAATCTAATATGGACTAATCTATTATTGATAATTTTAGTGACCCATAATTATTTGACATTAATTTTATATGGGTTCCAATAGTCCAATAAGATAAAATTTCAATATGATAAAATAATTATAATTCTATTTTCATGGGAAATAAGAATTCAATTATTTGTCCAAATTTTTAAGTGAACTTTGTAATTTAAAATTTACAATCTTACAATGACATTGGTATATCAAATTGGCATTTTCAAGTTGTAATTTGTAATTTTCAATTTAATTGAAAATTTTTTAAATCAATAATATGTGCCAAATTCATATACACCGAATTTTACAATTTAATTAAAATTCAATATTCGTAAATGGCATACATGCCGAATTGTATGTGTCATAAATTACATAAGTGCCAAATTGCGGTATTGAATATGCCTCAAATTTTCACAAATCAATTTGAATGTGCTGAACACCGACTTGAACTATTCTTTAATTTTGGTTCGGTGTTTATTTAATTAGGCCATTGAAAAATAATTGTACATTCCAATTATATATATATATATATATATATATTGGATGTGAAGTTAAGCCTTGAATTACATTTGTTATGCACACACAAAAATGCACAATATGAATCTACGTGGGAAATTTAAAAGTTAGTGGATGGTGTCATGGAATAAATTAGCGAATCAAAAGAAGTATTTCTTTTATTAAAAATTAATTTCATAAGAATAAAATTTTGAATTTAATAAAAGGATAATATCCTCTTATTAAAAACTAATTAAGGGTTTTCTTTTAATCAAAAAGTATTTGTTTATTTATTTTAAAATACTTTCTGAAATTCATTATTCAAATTAGGCTTCTAATAATTCTGTAAGTCCAACTTGATAAGAACTTCCGATTATAATTTAATTTGAAATTTAAATTTGTGATTCTCGGAATTTCTAATCAAATAAATGAATAATTGAATTGGATAGTTTCCATATCAAATTAGGACTCTTCTTATTAGAAATCTTATTTAAGCAACACTTTGTCGGTATGATTTCAAGACAAACATTTTAGAGAATAGTTTACATATATCTTTTTTGATACAGAAAATACAGAGATTTGAGAAAAGGTTAGGTTATAATTTTATTTCTACTTTTTTTTTTTTTTTTACTTTTTGATGATCTCAATCATCATTAATTAGCTTTCACACCATTATTTTTATTTTTGATGTTCATGAACATCACGAATTCGATGTTCTTGATCATCTTTTCATAATTTTTTATGTTCAAGAACATCATGAACTTGGATAAATACTTGAAGGAGATTAAACTTTAAGTTTAATTAAAAATAATTTTCTTGATGTTCTAGAAAATCATATTTTTTTTATAATATACATACATACATACATATATAATTGGATAAATCAAAGAAGATAACCATAAGAGTGATTCATACCTAGGGTGTATGTACACCTATGATGCACAATAGAATCCTTGTTCTCTTTGTTTTCTTCTCTCTTCTTTGCAAGATTTCATTTTCTCTCTCTACTTTCTCCACCGTATCCTTTCTCTATCCTTCCTTCTATATTTTTTTTTCTTTTTATATTAAAAAGTTGATGAAACCAACTTTTAACTGTTGGTAACTTCTACTACTTTGAATAATAACTATTGGATAAAGCAACTTCCCCTATTTTGAATAATGATCATTGGATAAAGTAACTCCCATTATCCACTCCCCTTTGAAATTTTTTTCCCTTTCTCTATGATTTGTTTACACTTTTTCTTGATTGAATGTTAAGAAAAATACATCCCTAAACTAATAAAAAAAATTTACAAAAATAGTGAAAAAATCTTCCCATTGTTGTGATTTGTTCGGATTCCATGTCCTGCATCTGCACAAATGATTAATGTACTTAGATTAAATACATATTGCATGCTAAATTTGTAAACAAATTTAGTGATATATTGGATTATTGGTATGTGATCATGCCATAGTGCTTAATAGCTCATAGCATTGAAATTTCAAACTTGATGTATTGATGAACTTTTGAATTATATATGTTAGAAATATGTTATTAGTATTATGCATTGTTGTGATATTGTGTGATTATAACTTACAAAGTATGTATAGAGATACTTCTTAAACAAATTGTAGAACTTTTATAGGATTTTTTCTATATTTTTAAATTTTTAATAAATAAATAAATGATATATTTATGATGTCATGATGACATCACGGTTCAATCTAGTTGACTCGACCGTTAAACCGGTTGATCCCTTAACCTGGTCACTTTTCCGATTTAATAAACGGTCCAAATTTTAAAACATTGGTTTTGATGGCTCACGGCCATTAAATGATGTTCTGTCCACTATTTCCATTTTCAAATTCCGCCCAATGCAAAATGAATCGTGCAGTGATGATTATCTTCTCCCTCCATCCTCTCTCTCCGTTTCTGGTTTGTTAATCCTTTCGCCCCCAACGTCTGGGTTTCAAAGAAAAGGCAAAATGACAAGAAATTATTTGAGAGCTTGTTTCATAGTGATTTTGGAGAGAGAGGGGTGGGGATTTGTGGGTTTTCATGCTTTTGGTGTGGTCAGGATCTGTGGGCTTTTCTTGAATGTTTCGTGAAGGATTTGTAGTGAGAGAAAGGTGAAGACCCATTTGATAATTTCAAAGTTTCCATAGAGAAGGCAACAAATACACCAATTGGGTATTTCTTATTCTATGAAGAAGAATTCAATGAACTAACTTCTTGGCTTTGTAAGCTTTTTGGTGATCTTTCTCTGCTTAAGAAGACTGCTCATGTGAGATTGATATTTTTCTCACTCATCACGGTGTTTAATGGCCGTGAGCCATCAAAATGCAGCATTGAGGGGTCGTTTTGCGGTCTCATTAACTCCAAGCAGCTTTATTTCGCTTACGTGGCATCATTTGATGTAAACCCAAACAAATACTAGCATGATAGACCCCAAGCAGAGAACCAACTCGGGTTAGCCCAGTTGGCCAGGGCCCATAACTCTCATATAAGAGGTCATGGGTTCAATTATCATCTTTGGCAAGTTTATGGTGGATTCGTATCCCCACGCGCTCCATAATTCCCACTTCGCAGTGTCTCCTCCCTACTAATTGACTAACAACTAACCCTACTTATTTATACCATGTGACAAAAAAAAGAAGAGCTTAATTATACTTTTGTATATTGTACTTAGGGATGGCAATTTGCCCCATTCCCATGGGGACCCGCCCCACCCTGCCCCTATAGGGGCGGGTTATTTTTGAATTTTTCGAGATACGGGGCAGAGAGGGGTTTATAATGGCCCGCTCTGCCCTACGTATTTATCCCCGCCCTGCAAATTTTATATTTAAAACATATAATATTATATGATTCATAAATTACATTTCATATATTCTATTATATATAATATAGAATTTAAATTATTAATGACCTCCTAACTTTTATGTTCCTCCCATTAGTTTTAAGATTTTTAACCATTTTTTAATAATATTGGTTACTTGATTTTTTCTCATCTCACTCACTGATCACTCTAACAATCTAACATTTTCTAACAATTCTTATATATTTCCTATTTAATAAGTCAAACCCTTATTGTGTTGAATTGGTTAACTATATCTTTCTATTCAATTATTCAATCTCTGTCTCTGTTTAAGATGACAGGAACGATGTTGTTATTAGTTTTACTTTACACAACTATGGTGTAAGGTGACCTCTATAGTTTGTAGGGGAAAACACAAATTATATTTTGAAAAACTGACCGTTGGATTAGATGTACTTCTTATAAATTACATTCTCGCCAAAAATCAAAACGATCCAATGGTTATATTTTTAAAATCACTATCTGGATAAAAATTGTGACATTTTGAAGAATTAAAATATTATAACTTTTCATGGACATTTGCCATAAAATGACCATTAGATCACTATGATTTTTTGCGAACATGAAATTTATAAAAAAATTATTTAATCCAACGGTCAATTTTTCAAAATCTTTTCTACAATTGGTCCTACACGCACCACCTTATCCATAGTTTGACATATGGTTTGTAAAATAAATATGGAATAGGTATTTTGATAAACTAACAATTGGATTAAATTATATGAGTGTACACTTGACACATCATATATAAATAAATCACATCGATCAAATGATTAATTTAAAAAAAAAATCATATTTTTTAGATGAACTACAAAAAAACTGTCGAAAATTGTTACAATTTCTTTTATAATTCATAATTCTTGTTTTGAAAAATTATCCATTGGATCAATGTGATTTTGGGCATGCATAATGTATATAAGCGAAATATCTAATCCAACGGTTATTCGATTCTTAAAATGCAAGCTTTTTAATGGAGGTAACGGGTTGGAACCCTCTCGAAAGCACATTCAGTAAATTATATTTTGAATTTATTATTGAAATGGCGGGGCGGTGGGGCAGGGACCGAGATTCCCCGCCCCTATGGGGATGAGGACAAGGATAGAATTACATACCCCGCCAAAGTACAGGATGGGGATGGGGAGTAGTTTTATAGTCGGGGATAGGAATGGGAGAGTGGAAAACCTGTCCTGTCCAGTCCCGCCCCGCCCCGTTGCCATCCCTACTTGTACTTTGAGGTAGTTTTCAATTTGGTACTTGTACTTTGTTTTTTCTCAATTTCATACCTATACTTTGGGGTGGTTTTCAATTTGGTACTTGTACTTTGTTTTTTCTCAATTTTATACCTGTACTTTGTAGGGATGTCAATAGGGCAGGTTTATCTGGGTACCCGCCCCGCCCCGCCCCTATTGGGAAGGGTTTGGGGTCATCCTAATAGGGTTAGGGGTGGGTTTAGGATTTTTTTTGAAAACCCTATAAGGTTTGGGATAAGAGCTTAAAAACCTGCCTCGCCCCGATTATATATGTTTATGTATTTTTATTATATTTATTTTATAGGTATTATACAATTAAGTTTCTCTTTAATAAAATGAAATTTCAATCATGCCCCTTAAGGGGTTTAATTTATTTTACTCTTAGAAATAATAATTATCTTTAATGTTTCGATGTATTTTGTAATTTATTTAGGTATTGAGAAAATTGAGAAAAGTAGAAAGAAAATAGTAAATGGGATGGGACGGTTATGGATTGGGGTCTTTAAATTGGGACGGGAATGAGATTCCAAATCCTGACCCTTCACGGATTTGGAACGGGAATGGGATGGCGTTTTCTTAAATGGGACGGAGTTGGAAAAGGGGTGACCCGTCTCAACCCCCCCCGGTTGACATCCCTAATACTTTGATGTAGTTTTGAATTTGGTAATTGTACTTTGTTTTTTCTCAATTTTATACCTGTACTTTGATGTAGTTTTGAATTTGGTAATTGTACTTTATTTTTATATTTTTTTTCAATTTGGTACTTTTACTTTTAAAGATTTTTCAATCAATGCCAAATTGAGGACGGTCATTAATCTGACAAACAAAAAGCTGACATGTTAGTTACGTAGCAAAAAGGAAGAATTCCCGTTCGAATGAAGGCGAAACAAAATTCTCACACAGTCTAGATTATTGGAATTAAGGCATAAAAGAGGGTTCTTACTGGTTCGAACCACAAAAATGACCCGACTGCACGACAATTTTCTATTTATCATGGCTGTTCCCAATTTGGCCTTCATTAAATTTTATTTTAAAGTACATGTATGAAGCTGAGAAAAAATAAAGTACAGGTACCAAATTAAAAACTATCTCAAAATACAGGGTACAAAAGTGTAATTAAGGGAAAAAAAAAAAAACCAAGGCCCAATCAGAGGATCCGGATTGATAAGAATTAAGAAATCGGGTATATACTACTATATAGCCCTGCCCATCCAGGAGACCCGTTCGGATTTAACATTCAAGCCGCCCGGGTTTTCAATCTGGGACCCGCCTAAATTAAGAGCCTCACCGCCAAGGCGCCAAGAGGATCGATCGACGCCCAAAACTTCATTTCTTCTCTCTATATCGAGATATAATCGATAAAATTTTGCTTGAGAGGTCGGAGAAGCACAAAACAATGGATGAGCCTCTACCCCAAAGACGCCCTTCTCTTAAAACCCATCATTATAATAACTCCAATTGGAAAGACAGGGTATGTTGCTGATTTCTTTAGCCATCTCTTATTTCCATTTTTTTTTTCTATAGAATTTGTTGTACAAATTACATGGTATTTTTAATGTAAGTGCTTGTGTTTTCTCCGGTTAATTCTACCGGGTTTTTTTTCTTTTCATTTTTTGTCTTACAATATTTAGATCTTGTTATTGCTATTGTAATTTAGTTTTTGAGTTTTTAGAATGCAAGAACTTGACCAATTATGAACGCTTTTGATGTGTAGCTCAGGAAGAACTGTTACAAGAGGGTCCGAGAGGATAGAACTCGCTTGCTTTGGAAAATGAGGTTACCCACGAGTCAATCTTTGAATCAGAAGGTTCTCTTTGTTACTATCCAATAATTAATTAATTATTTATATTACTTTTGGGTACCCGTATTGGAATTATAGTCTGTATGAAATTGTTTTGTTTTATTAATTCTACTTTCTAGAGTGTGCCATGTAATGGGTCTTCAATTTTTAACTGGACTGTTATCAGCCGGCGTGCTTTCTAATTAAGAGAAAATTATCATGTAGCTGACTCCAAGTAGTTGGGATTTAAGCTTTGTTGAGTTGAACTGACTTGGCTGTGCTTTCTGATTAAGATGAATGGTTGTTAGTCTTATTTGGATGCTTGTTGGAGAAGCCCTGTGTAGCATGCTTATATTTTCATTTATTTGTTCTTCTTTTTAATAATTAAACAGAATTGTTTAGTTTAGGAAACCTGGATTAAGGGTACCCTAATTGGGGATAAGTAAGATTCTGATAGATTCTATGACAGAATAGATGGTAATTTAGGAAGTTGGATTATTTTACTTGCTTTATTACTCTCAATAGTTCTCTACATGTGCGTTAGACACAATATGTGCTTATACTGGTTGGGACCACTTGAAGTTTGTATATATCAAGTTAAAATTCCCCCAACACTCTGTCAATGTATAGTTGGAATGTACCCATCAGCTTATAGAGGAGAATATAGACGATGGCATATGGACTTGCCTAAATGTAAGAACAAACGTAATAAAATTGTCACAATATTTTACTAACAATAAAAAGTGTGTATTGGTTATATTATTTAAGGTGCACCTGGAACTATATAAACATGAATCTTTTCATGTTGTTTTCCATAGAATTTGAAGGCATAAATCCATTCCCTAGAATGGAGTCATTACAAATAATGAAGTTGTCACAAAAGATAATGATAGTAAAAAAGTGAAATAATATATTGGGATGCCAAATGTCAAATAATATAGACAACTCTTCTTTATGCTGCACTCTCAAACCATTTGGAGGGAAAGAAATAAGAGATTGCTTGTGGGTTGAGTTGGGTGTGCAATATGTGAGTTGGTAGGATATTTTTGTTGTTGGTTTTAGGTGCTTTGTTTTATGGGTGTTGTCTTCTCCTCTTGCCCTTCTTTTGTTAGTACGGCTCGTACCTCCTCGTTGTTAAAACTTATCTCTTTCCCTTGATGAAAAAAATAGGGATGTAATGTATTTTCTTGAATTCATAATGATGGTCTTATCATTTGAGGAAATACGCTAATTGTAAATGCTATGAAAAAGTCAAAAAACAAAATAGAGTGTCGTTATTTCCATGGCACATGTTTTTTGAAGATAGATGTGATGGTTTTGATGGTTTATGGGATAGAGTGAGTTTTTTGGCTTCTTTTTGGGCTTCGGTATCAGAGGAGTTAAGGGGTTTTCCTTTGTTTGCCATTTTGGGAATATGGGTTCCAGTTTGTGATTAGTGGGATAGTTTTGTTCACATAGTAGGTTAGGTTTTATTTGATTTTTTTTCCTTATCTCTGTAAGGTAGGACATCTTGTCCTCTTTATTTTGTTCGAATAAAAATTTTTCGTTGCTTATAAAAAAAAAAGAAAAAAAGAAAAGAAAAAATTGAATAAAAAAAATCCATGGCACATCTAACAACCCCCTCGTATTATTTTAGTTTTATGTTGTGCTTTGTTTGAGAGTTAGAGTTGATGCAAGCATGATACCAAGAAAAAAGAAAACTTGAGTCTGCTTCTCAGTCAAATCCTATTATAGAGGGTTAACTTTTGTGAAGGGGACTAGATTTCTGGTCCTTAGACTGTGGGGAAGTTTGTCCCCTCTAGAGTGGCTTTCTCTACTTGGATGACTATGTGGGATAAATGCTTGACTGTGGATCATCTTAGCAGTTAGCAGGAGAATTTTTGTGATGCCAAACAGGTGTGTGATGCGTAAAAAGGCAGTAGAATCTGCAGATCACCTTCTGGCACATTTCAGGGCAACAAGTGAGTTGTGGGCCTTTTTCTTTACTATCTTTGGGTTGTACTGAGTACTATCAGAAAAAGTGTTTCATTTGGTGGATGGATGATGTAGGAGTCTCAGTGGTGATGCTTTTTTGGAATTTGGTGTCCCTAGACATTTAGGAGAGCAATAGAAGAATTTTTTATGAGATAGGGCTTTCTTTAGACACGTTAAAGAGGAGTGTTGTTAGAGAACTTTTGTGGGGAAAGGCCGGGCAGTTTTTGGTAATCGGAGTTCGTTCCATAGTTTTGCTGCATCTCTTAGTTTGTAATTTGCTCTCTTTCGTATTTTTTTTTTTATTTTTTTATTTTTGGTTTTGGGCCTTTTGCACTTGTATACCTCACATGCACAGGGCTTTACATTTAAATATTAATTTAGTACGAATTTGTGTTTATTTGCCTTTTGCACTCACACCCTACATGTCACATACTTGTTTAAACACATTTTATTTACAATCTTTTGATTCTAAGTTGTTTGTTTTAGTCATGGTCTAAAATATTGTCAACATTCGTGAAGTATTGCTCAATATTTTGCATATCGGTAGGCTCTGATAAGATATTGTACTTCAAAATCATGCTTTAAATCCACTTTCTCGATTGACAACATATTTTCTCTTAGTTTACCAGTTCTAGGATTCGGAATGTGTCTAGCCCCAAGGTGGTCTGATCATAAGAATTAACAGAAAGTTTTCAATGAGATTTCTTCGTATCTACTAGAGAGGGTGGGATGTGCTATGCACATGCTTCTTACCTCACATTATTATTCCTCCACTCCTTAAGTTATCAATTAGCTACCTGTGGTCCCATACGGTTTCCGTGGAGAATTTGATGGTTTGTGGTTTGTTTTTTCTCTTTCCCAGAGAAGTGGTGGATGAGGCGGCGAAGTTTTACAAGTTAGAAACTACTATTTTACCCTTGATTTCTTAAAGGGGGAAGAAGTATAAAGGGTAATTTTGGAAAAGCACTGGTTGCACCAAAAAGGTTTGTCTCAGTATAATAGTATAATGGAATATATCATGCTTTGCATTTGATTTTGATGCTCAATGATCAAGTCAATGGTGGTCATTAGTTTTTGCAGTTTAGTTGGGTCATTAGTTTTTACGAATTCTACAGTGTTTTTATTCCAATATATTTAGTATTCCTTGGGTATGATGTGAGGCATTTGGAGTTTGGAACCAATAGAGATGAAATCATGTCCTTTTTCTTTGTGGAAGTTCATTTATTTAGGAGACGTTTGAAACCACACAGATGAAATCTTTTCTCATATATATATATATTCCTTTTAAGTATCATTTGAAGTTATGAATCATTTCATGTGAATGAGGTCAATACATTTAATAAAGTTGTCACCAAAATATGATAATGGAAAAGAGAAAATGGAGAGATTTATTACCCTTTCTCATTGTCTTTGGCGAAGATTTTGAGGAGATTCAGTTTCATCTTGGGTGATGCATTTCTCTAGTAGAGATTTTGGTGAAGGATGATCTTGTAAGGCTTGGGATGGTAAAAGCCAAATTATATGGAAATTTTTTATCTCTGCAGCAGTCTAGGTCATTTGGAAAGAAAGAAATGCAATACTGTAGTCTAGGTTATTTGGAAAGAGAGAAATACAATACTGTTTAAGGGTGTTCAGTCAGGTGTGGAGGATGTAAATGGTAGGGTTTTTTCATTGTTGGCTTTTTGATATTGAGGGTTCCATTTGTATGGTTTTCGTTAAACATGGGTCTTCCTGCTTAGTTGTTGGTCTTGGGTGGGGGTGCTGTCCTTCTCTCTCTCTCTCTCTCTCTCTAAATTATCTCTTCGATATTAAAGAAAAAAAAAGGGAAATGATGTCCTTCCTTGAATTTATAAAAATGATCCTACCATTCCCCCCCCCCCAAAAAAAAAAAAAAAAAAACAGCCACCACACCCATCCTGCCCCAATTACTTGTGCATTCCTTTGTGTCTTCATCTAGGTGGAAAATCGTTTGTTGATTCCATTACCTATAAATTACTTTTTCTGGTTGCAGGAGTTTATCAAATCTGCTTTTCAGGACATAGTTTCTGATGAACTGAAAAAAATTAAGGACTCATCATTGAATGAGAATTCAAAAAATTCAAACTATGACCCTGAGACTGATGATACATTGTGGGAGTATGATGGTCTCCAAAATGCTTCGCAAGGTGAATGTGAAGAGATAATGCTAGAAATGCAAAGGATCTTCTATGAGGATCTCAAGGCAGAACCAACAAGAAGAGGTATAATGTGGTTGCTCTTTTACAAAGATAGTTCAATTAGCTCATCCAAATTAATGGTTTTTGAAAGAAAGTCCTCATTAGTTTTCTATTGATCCACTTCCAAGTGATAGGATATATAAAATTCTGTAATGCAAAATGTTATATTAGGGAGAACTTCTGTACAGATGCAAATGTTTACAATAGTGTTATTCAATTAGACATTCTTTCTGACAAAAGACATATCTGATTGTATTCTTCTCACCATGTCTTCTGTTTTTTAGTTTTCAATTATTTTTATCAACAC
>JAESVK010081766.1:3552-14625 GCA_017140935.1 Hamamelis virginiana | reverse complement strand
AATCATTTAGGAAACTCATTATTTGAATTCCAAATCAAAATTTAAAACTGATTGGACTTAAATGAGATCCATTGATTTGATCTTGGATATTTGATTTGTCCAATGTATATTTGAATAACATTAGTTGGATATTTATTAGCTCACTGGATATATGAACTATTTTAATTGGATATTTGTTAATCTAATATGGACTAATCTATTATTGATAATTTTAGTGACCCATAATTATTTGACATTAATTTTATATGGGTTCCAATAGTCCAATAAGATAAAATTTCAATATGATAAAATAATTATAATTCTATTTTCATGGGAAATAAGAATTCAATTATTTGTCCAAATTTTTAAGTGAACTTTGTAATTTAAAATTTACAATCTTACAATGACATTGGTATATCAAATTGGCATTTTCAAGTTGTAATTTGTAATTTTCAATTTAATTGAAAATTTTTTAAATCAATAATATGTGCCAAATTCATATACACCGAATTTTACAATTTAATTAAAATTCAATATTCGTAAATGGCATACATGCCGAATTGTATGTGTCATAAATTACATAAGTGCCAAATTGCGGTATTGAATATGCCTCAAATTTTCACAAATCAATTTGAATGTGCTGAACACCGACTTGAACTATTCTTTAATTTTGGTTCGGTGTTTATTTAATTAGGCCATTGAAAAATAATTGTACATTCCAATTATATATATATATATATATATATATTGGATGTGAAGTTAAGCCTTGAATTACATTTGTTATGCACACACAAAAATGCACAATATGAATCTACGTGGGAAATTTAAAAGTTAGTGGATGGTGTCATGGAATAAATTAGCGAATCAAAAGAAGTATTTCTTTTATTAAAAATTAATTTCATAAGAATAAAATTTTGAATTTAATAAAAGGATAATATCCTCTTATTAAAAACTAATTAAGGGTTTTCTTTTAATCAAAAAGTATTTGTTTATTTATTTTAAAATACTTTCTGAAATTCATTATTCAAATTAGGCTTCTAATAATTCTGTAAGTCCAACTTGATAAGAACTTCCGATTATAATTTAATTTGAAATTTAAATTTGTGATTCTCGGAATTTCTAATCAAATAAATGAATAATTGAATTGGATAGTTTCCATATCAAATTAGGACTCTTCTTATTAGAAATCTTATTTAAGCAACACTTTGTCGGTATGATTTCAAGACAAACATTTTAGAGAATAGTTTACATATATCTTTTTTGATACAGAAAATACAGAGATTTGAGAAAAGGTTAGGTTATAATTTTATTTCTACTTTTTTTTTTTTTTTTACTTTTTGATGATCTCAATCATCATTAATTAGCTTTCACACCATTATTTTTATTTTTGATGTTCATGAACATCACGAATTCGATGTTCTTGATCATCTTTTCATAATTTTTTATGTTCAAGAACATCATGAACTTGGATAAATACTTGAAGGAGATTAAACTTTAAGTTTAATTAAAAATAATTTTCTTGATGTTCTAGAAAATCATATTTTTTTTATAATATACATACATACATACATATATAATTGGATAAATCAAAGAAGATAACCATAAGAGTGATTCATACCTAGGGTGTATGTACACCTATGATGCACAATAGAATCCTTGTTCTCTTTGTTTTCTTCTCTCTTCTTTGCAAGATTTCATTTTCTCTCTCTACTTTCTCCACCGTATCCTTTCTCTATCCTTCCTTCTATATTTTTTTTTCTTTTTATATTAAAAAGTTGATGAAACCAACTTTTAACTGTTGGTAACTTCTACTACTTTGAATAATAACTATTGGATAAAGCAACTTCCCCTATTTTGAATAATGATCATTGGATAAAGTAACTCCCATTATCCACTCCCCTTTGAAATTTTTTTCCCTTTCTCTATGATTTGTTTACACTTTTTCTTGATTGAATGTTAAGAAAAATACATCCCTAAACTAATAAAAAAAATTTACAAAAATAGTGAAAAAATCTTCCCATTGTTGTGATTTGTTCGGATTCCATGTCCTGCATCTGCACAAATGATTAATGTACTTAGATTAAATACATATTGCATGCTAAATTTGTAAACAAATTTAGTGATATATTGGATTATTGGTATGTGATCATGCCATAGTGCTTAATAGCTCATAGCATTGAAATTTCAAACTTGATGTATTGATGAACTTTTGAATTATATATGTTAGAAATATGTTATTAGTATTATGCATTGTTGTGATATTGTGTGATTATAACTTACAAAGTATGTATAGAGATACTTCTTAAACAAATTGTAGAACTTTTATAGGATTTTTTCTATATTTTTAAATTTTTAATAAATAAATAAATGATATATTTATGATGTCATGATGACATCACGGTTCAATCTAGTTGACTCGACCGTTAAACCGGTTGATCCCTTAACCTGGTCACTTTTCCGATTTAATAAACGGTCCAAATTTTAAAACATTGGTTTTGATGGCTCACGGCCATTAAATGATGTTCTGTCCACTATTTCCATTTTCAAATTCCGCCCAATGCAAAATGAATCGTGCAGTGATGATTATCTTCTCCCTCCATCCTCTCTCTCCGTTTCTGGTTTGTTAATCCTTTCGCCCCCAACGTCTGGGTTTCAAAGAAAAGGCAAAATGACAAGAAATTATTTGAGAGCTTGTTTCATAGTGATTTTGGAGAGAGAGGGGTGGGGATTTGTGGGTTTTCATGCTTTTGGTGTGGTCAGGATCTGTGGGCTTTTCTTGAATGTTTCGTGAAGGATTTGTAGTGAGAGAAAGGTGAAGACCCATTTGATAATTTCAAAGTTTCCATAGAGAAGGCAACAAATACACCAATTGGGTATTTCTTATTCTATGAAGAAGAATTCAATGAACTAACTTCTTGGCTTTGTAAGCTTTTTGGTGATCTTTCTCTGCTTAAGAAGACTGCTCATGTGAGATTGATATTTTTCTCACTCATCACGGTGTTTAATGGCCGTGAGCCATCAAAATGCAGCATTGAGGGGTCGTTTTGCGGTCTCATTAACTCCAAGCAGCTTTATTTCGCTTACGTGGCATCATTTGATATAAACCCAAACAAATACTAGCATGATAGACCCCAAGCAGAGAACCAACTCGGGTTAGCCCAGTTGGCCAAGGGCCATAACTCTCATATAAGAGGTCATGGGTTCAATTATCGTCTTTGGCAAGTTTATGGTGGATTCATATCCCCACACGCTCCATAATTCCTACTTCGTGGTGTCTCCTCCCTACTAATTGACTAACAACTAACCCTACTTATTTATACCATGTGACAAAAAAAAAAGAAGAGCTTAATTACACTTTTGTATCTTGTACTTAAGGATGACAATTTGCCCCATCCCCATGGGGACCCGCCCCACCCTGCCCCTATAGGGGCGGGTTATTTTTGAATTTTTCGAGATACAGGGCGGAGATGGGTTTATAATGGCCCGCTCCGCCCTGCATATTTATCCCTGCCCTACAAAGTTTATATTTAAAACATATAATATTATATGATTCATAAATGACATTTCATATATTCTATTATATATAATATAGAATTTAAATTATTAATGACCTCCTAACTTTTATGTTCCTCCCATTAGTTTTAAGATTTTTAACCATTTTTTAATAATATTGGTTAGTTGATTTTTTCTCATCTCACTCACTGATCACTCTAACAATCTAACATTTTCTAACAATTCTTATATATTTCCTATTTAATAAGTCAAACCCTTATTGTGTTGAATTGGTTAACTATATCTTTCTATTCAATTATTCAATCTCTGTCTCTGTTTAAGATGACAGGAACGATGTTGTTATTAGTTTTACTTTACACAACTATGGTGTAAGGTGACCTCTATAGTTTGTAGGGGAAAACACAAATTATATTTTGAAAAACTGACCGTTGGATTAGATGTACTTCTTATAAATTACATTCTCGCCAAAAATCAAAACGATCCAATGGTTATATTTTTAAAATCACTATCTGGATAAAAATTGTGACATTTTGAAGAATTAAAATATTATAACTTTTCATGGACATTTGCCATAAAATGACCATTAGATCACTATGATTTTTTGCGAACATGAAATTTATAAAAAAATTATTTAATCCAACGGTCAATTTTTCAAAATCTTTTCTACAATTGGTCCTACACGCACCACCTTATCCATAGTTTGACATATGGTTTGTAAAATAAATATGGAATAGGTATTTTGATAAACTAACAATTGGATTAAATTATATGAGTGTACACTTGACACATCATATATAAATAAATCACATCGATCAAATGATTAATTTAAAAAAAAAATCATATTTTTTAGATGAACTACAAAAAAACTGTCGAAAATTGTTACAATTTCTTTTATAATTCATAATTCTTGTTTTGAAAAATTATCCATTGGATCAATGTGATTTTGGGCATGCATAATGTATATAAGCGAAATATCTAATCCAACGGTTATTCGATTCTTAAAATGCAAGCTTTTTAATGGAGGTAACGGGTTGGAACCCTCTCGAAAGCACATTCAGTAAATTATATTTTGAATTTATTATTGAAATGGCGGGGCGGTGGGGCAGGGACCGAGATTCCCCGCCCCTATGGGGATGAGGACAAGGATAGAATTACATACCCCGCCAAAGTACAGGATGGGGATGGGGAGTAGTTTTATAGTCGGGGATAGGAATGGGAGAGTGGAAAACCTGTCCTGTCCAGTCCCGCCCCGCCCCGTTGCCATCCCTACTTGTACTTTGAGGTAGTTTTCAATTTGGTACTTGTACTTTGTTTTTTCTCAATTTCATACCTATACTTTGGGGTGGTTTTCAATTTGGTACTTGTACTTTGTTTTTTCTCAATTTTATACCTGTACTTTGTAGGGATGTCAATAGGGCAGGTTTATCTGGGTACCCGCCCCGCCCCGCCCCTATTGGGAAGGGTTTGGGGTCATCCTAATAGGGTTAGGGGTGGGTTTAGGATTTTTTTTGAAAACCCTATAAGGTTTGGGATAAGAGCTTAAAAACCTGCCTCGCCCCGATTATATATGTTTATGTATTTTTATTATATTTATTTTATAGGTATTATACAATTAAGTTTCTCTTTAATAAAATGAAATTTCAATCATGCCCCTTAAGGGGTTTAATTTATTTTACTCTTAGAAATAATAATTATCTTTAATGTTTCGATGTATTTTGTAATTTATTTAGGTATTGAGAAAATTGAGAAAAGTAGAAAGAAAATAGTAAATGGGATGGGACGGTTATGGATTGGGGTCTTTAAATTGGGACGGGAATGAGATTCCAAATCCTGACCCTTCACGGATTTGGAACGGGAATGGGATGGCGTTTTCTTAAATGGGACGGAGTTGGAAAAGGGGTGACCCGTCTCAACCCCCCCCGGTTGACATCCCTAATACTTTGATGTAGTTTTGAATTTGGTAATTGTACTTTGTTTTTTCTCAATTTTATACCTGTACTTTGATGTAGTTTTGAATTTGGTAATTGTACTTTATTTTTATATTTTTTTTCAATTTGGTACTTTTACTTTTAAAGATTTTTCAATCAATGCCAAATTGAGGACGGTCATTAATCTGACAAACAAAAAGCTGACATGTTAGTTACGTAGCAAAAAGGAAGAATTCCCGTTCGAATGAAGGCGAAACAAAATTCTCACACAGTCTAGATTATTGGAATTAAGGCATAAAAGAGGGTTCTTACTGGTTCGAACCACAAAAATGACCCGACTGCACGACAATTTTCTATTTATCATGGCTGTTCCCAATTTGGCCTTCATTAAATTTTATTTTAAAGTACATGTATGAAGCTGAGAAAAAATAAAGTACAGGTACCAAATTAAAAACTATCTCAAAATACAGGGTACAAAAGTGTAATTAAGGAAAAAGAAAAAAAAACCCAAGGCCCAAGCAGAGGATCTGGATTGATAAGAATTAAGAAATCGGGTATATACTACTATATAGCCCTGCCCATCCAGGAGACCCGTTCGGATTTAACATTCAAGCCGCCCGGGTTTTCAGTCTGGGACCCGCCTAAATTAAGAGCCTCACCGCCAAGGCGCCAAGAGGATCGATCAGCGCCCAAAACTTCATTTCTTCTCTCTATATCGAGATATTATCGATAAAATTTTGCTTGAGAGGTCGGAGAAGCACAAAACAATGGATGAACGACATGAACCTCTACCCCAAAGACGCCCTTCTCTTAAAACCCATCATTATAATAACTCCAATTGGAAAGACAGGGTATGTTGCTGATTTCTTTAGCCATCTCTTATTTCCATTTATTTTTTCTATAGAATTTGTTGTACAAATTACATGGTATTTTTAATGTAAGTGCTTGTGTTTTCTCCGGTTAATTCTACCGGGTTTTTTTTCTTTTCATTTTTTGTCTTACAATATTTAGATCTTGTTATTGCTATTGTAATTTAGTTTTTGAGTTTTTAGAATGCAAGAACTTGACCAATTATGAACGCTTTTGATGTGTAGCTCAGGAAGAACTGTTACAAGAGGGTCCGAGAGGATAGAACTCGCTTGCTTTGGAAAATGAGGTTACCCACGAGTCAATCTTTGAATCAGAAGGTTCTCTTTGTTACTATCCAATAATTAATTAATTATTTATATTACTTTTGGGTACCCGTATTGGAATTATAGTCTGTATGAAATTGTTTTGTTTTATTGATTCTACTTTCTAGAGTGTGCCATGTAATGGGTCTTCAATTTTTAACTGGACTGTTATCAGCCGGCGTGCTTTCTAATTGAGAGAAAATTATCATGTAGCTGACTCCAAGTAGTTGGGATTTAAGCTTTGTTGAGTCGAACTGACTTGGCTGTGCTTTCTGATTAAGATGAATGGTTGTTAGTCTTATTTGTATGCTTGTTGGAGAAGCCCTGTGTAGCATGCTTATATTTTCATTTATTTGTTCTTCTTTTTAATAATTAAACAGAATTGTTTAGTTTAGGAAACCTGGATTAAGGGTACCCTAATTGGGGATAAGTAAGATTCTGATAGATTCTATGACAGAATAGATGGTAATTTAGGAAGTCGGATTATTTTACCTGCTTTATTACTCTCAATAGTTCTCTACATGTGCGTTAGACACAATATGTGCTTATACTGGTTGGGACCACTTGAAGTTTGTATATATCAAGTTAAAATTCCCCCAACATTCTGTCAATGTATAGTTGGAATGTACCCATCAGCTTAAAGAGGAGAATATAGATGATGGCATATGGACTTGCCTAAATGTAAGAACAAACGTAATAAAATTGTCACAATATTTTACTAACAATAAAAAGTGTGTATTGGTTATATTATTTAAGGTGCACCTGGAACTATATAAACATGAATCTTTTCATGTTGTTTTCCATAGAATTTGAAGGCATAAATCCATTCCCTAGAATAGAGTCATTACAATGAAGTCGTCACAAAAGATAATGATAGTAAAAAAGTGAAATAATATATTGGGATGCCAAATGTCAAATAATATAGACAACTCTTATTTATGCTGCACTCTCAAACCATTTGGAGGGAAAGAAATAAGAGATTGCTTGTGGGTTGAGTTGGGTGTGCAATATGTGAGTTGGTAGGATATTTTTGTTGTTGGTTTTAGGTGCCTTGTTTTATGGGTGTTGTCTTCTCCTCTTGCCCTTCTTTTGTTAGTACGGCTCGTACCTCTTCGTTGTTAAAACTTATCTCTTTCCCTTGATGAAAAAATTGGGATGTAATGTCTTTTCTTGAATTCATAATGATGGTCTTATCATTTGAGGAAATACGCTAATTGTAAATGCTATGAAAAAGTCAAAAAACAAAATAGAGTGTCGTTATTTCCATGGCACATGTTTTTTGAAGATAGATGTGATAGTTTTGATGGTTTATGGGATAGAGTGAGTTTTTTGGCTTCTTTTTGGGCTTCGGTATCAGAGGAGTTAAGGGGTTTTCCTTTGTTTGTCATTTTGGGAATATGGGTTCCAGTTTGTGATTAGTGGGATAGTTTTGTTCACATAGTAGGTTAGGTTTTATTTTATTTTTTTTCCTTATCTCTGTAAGGTAGGACATCTTGTCCTCTTTATTTTGTTCGAATAAAAATTTTTCGTTGCTTATAAAAAAAAAAGAAAAAAAGAAAAGAAAAAATTGAATAAAAAAAATCCATGGCACATCTAACAACCCCCTCGTATTATTTTAGTTTTATGTTGTGCTTTGTTTGAGAGTTAGAGTTGATGCAAGCATGATACCAAGAAAAAAGAAAACTTGAGTCTGCTTCTCAGTCAAATCCTATTATAGAGGGTTAACTTTTGTGAAGGGGACTAGATTTCTGGTCCTTAGACTGTGGGGAAGTATGTCCCCTCTAGAGTGGCTTTCTTTACTTGGATGACTATGTGGGATAAATGCTTGACTGTGGATCATCTTAGCAGTTAGCAGGAGAATTTTTGTGATGCCAAACAGGTGTGATGCTTAAAAAGGCAGTAGAATCTGCAGATCACCTTCTGGCACATTTCAGGGCGACAAGTGAGTTGTGGGCCTTTTTCTTTATTATCTTTGGGTTGTACTGAGTACTATCAGAAAAAGTGTTTCATTTGGTGGATGGATGATGTAGGAGTCTCAGTGGTGATGCTTTTGTGGAATTTGGTGTCCCTAGACATTTAGGAGAGCAATAGAAGAATTTTTTATGAGATAGGGCTTTCTTTAGACACGTTAAAGAGGAGTGTTGTTAGAGAACTTTTGTGGGGAAAGGCCGGGCAGTTTTTGGTAATCGGAGTTCGTTCCATAGTTTTGTTGCATCTCTTAGTTTGTAATTTGCTCTCTTTCGTATTTTTTTTTTATGTTTTTATTTTTGGTTTTGGGCCTTTTGCACTTGTATACCTCACATGCACAGGGGCTTTACATTTAAATATTAATTTAGTACGAATTTGTGTTTATTTGCCTTTTGCACTCACACCCTACATGTCACATACTTGTTTAAACACATTTTATTTACAATCTTTTGATTCTAAGTTGTTTGTTTTAGTCATGGTCTAAAATATTGTCAACATTCGTGAAATATTGCTCGATATGGTAGGCTCTGATAAGATATCTTTCTTCAAAATCATGCTTTAAATCCACTTTCTCGATTGACAACATATTTTCTCTTAGTTTACCAGTTCTAGGATTCGGAATGTGTCTAGCCCCAAGGTGGTCTGATCATAAGAATTAACAGAAAGTTTTCAATGAGATTTCTTCATATCTACTAGAGAGGGTGGGATGTGCTATGCACATGCTTCTTACCTCACATTATTATTCCTCCACTCCTTAAGTTATCAATTAGCTACTTGTGGTCCCATACGGTTTCCGTGGAGAATTTGATGGTTTGTGGTTTGTTTTTTCTCTTTCCCAGAGAAGTGGTGGATGAGGCGGCGAAGTTTTACAAGTTAGAAACTACTATTTCACCCTTGATTTCTTAAAGGGGGAAGAAGTATAAAGGGTAATTTTGGAAAAGCACTGGTTGCACCAAAAAGGTTTGTCTCAGTATAATAGTATAATGGAATATATCATGCTTTGCATTTGATTTTGATGCTCAATGATCAAGTCAATGGTGGTCATTAGTTTTTGCAGTTTAGTTGGGTCATTAGTTTTTACGAATTCTACAGTGTTTTTATTCCAATATATTTAGTATTCCTTGGGTATGATGTGAGGCATTTGGAGTTTGGAACCAATAGAGATGAAATCATGTCCTTTTTCTTTGTGGAAGTTCATTTATTTAGGAGGCGTTTGAAACCACACAGATGAAATCTTTTCTCATATATATATATATATATATTTCTTTTAAGTATCATTTGAAGTTATGAATCATTTCATGTGAATGAGGTCAATACATTTAATAAAGTTGTCACCAAAATATGATAATGGAAAAGAGAAAATGGAGAGATTTATTACCCTTTCTCATTGTCTTTGGCGAAGATTTTGAGGAGATTCAGTTTCATCTTGGGTGAATCATTTCTCTAGTAGAGATTTTGGTGAAGGATGATCTTGTAAGGCTTGGGATGGTAAAAGCCAAATTATATGGAAAATTTTTATCTTTGCAGCAGTCTAGGTCATTTGGAAAGAAAGCAATGCAATACTGTAGTCTAGGTTATTTGGAAAGAGAGAAATACAATACTGTTTAAGGGTGTTCAGTCAGGTGTGGAGGATGTAAATGGTAGGGTTTTTTCATTGTTGGCTTTTTGATATTGAGGGTTCCATTTGTATGGTTTTCGTTAAACGTGGGTCTTCCTGCTTAGTTGTTGGTCTTGGGTGGGGATGATGTCCTTCTCTCTCTCTCTCTCTCTCTCTCTCTCTCTAAATTATCTCTTTGATATTAAAGTAAAAAAAGGGAAATGATGTCCTTCCTTGAATTTATAAAAATGATCCTACCATTCCCCCCCCCCCAAAAAAAAAAAAAAAAAAACAGCCACCACACCCATCCTGCCCCAATTACTTGTGCATTCCTTTGTGTCTTCATCTAGGTGGAAAATCGTTTGTTGATTCCATTACCTATAAATTACTTTTTCTGGTTGCAGGAGTTTATCAAATCTGCTTTTCAGGACATAGTTTCTGATGAACTGAAAAAAATTAAGGACTCATCATTGGATGAGAATTCAAAAAATTCAAACTATGACCCTGAGACTGATGATACATTGTGGGAGTATGATGGTCTCCAAAATGCTTCGCAAGGTGAATGTGAAGAGATAATGCTAGAAATGCAAAAGATCTTCTATGAGGATCTCAAGGCAGAACCAACAAGAAGAGGTATAATGTGGTTGCTCTTTCACAAAGATAGTTCAATTAGCTCATCCAAATTAATGGTTTTTGAAAGAAAGTCCTCATTAGTTTTCTATTGATCCACTTCCAAGTGATAGGATATATAAAATTCTGTAATGCAAAATGTTATATTAGGGAGAACTTCTGTACAGATGCAAATGTTTACAATAGTGTTATTCAATTAGACATTCTTTCTGACAAAAGACATATCTGATTGTATTCTTCTCACCATGTCTTCTGTTTTTTAGTTTTCAATTATTTTTATCAACAC
>JAESVK010081765.1:0-21155 GCA_017140935.1 Hamamelis virginiana | reverse complement strand
GGTTTGTATCATATTTGGGGAGATTCGGTCTGCTATGCTGTGTTACTTTTTTTTTTTTTTTTTGTTTTAAAAAATTTAATTAATTAAAATCCACGTCATTTAAAAAAAAAAAAAATGATTTTGAGTGTACAAGTTTGGCATTATAATCTGTATAATGGGAAGGAAAATGATGTATTTTGGTTGGTTTTTTAGTGAGAGGGAAAAAACTCATATTGAATTATTGCTAATTAGTGGGTTTTCAGATTTGATTTTTTTAAACAACCCCCCCCCCCCCCCCCCCCAAAAAAAAAAAAAAAAAAGTAAAAAAAGAAAAAAGAAAAAATGGTTTGATGAAGATGGGTATGAATATTGGGGATTCCAAAAAATGAAGGTAGATGCTCATACTGAATTGTTGTAAATTAGTGGGGTTTTACGTTTGATTTTTTTCCCCAAAAAAAACAAAGAAAAAACGGTTTGATGAAGATGGGTATGCCTCTAGTCTGTTTTTCTTTTGTTTTTTACTACCCCTGCTTATATCTTTGGACACTACAGAGTAAGTATAAACCGAACATATAGATTAGGTTCTTGTGACACATAACCTTAGGTTTGTTACTCCCTCTATTAGCCCTGGGACAGGTATTTTAAAAAGGGGTTACACACCAATAAGTCTCTAATAAAAGTGATTTAAGGCATCTTCAATAGTTCCATCAAAGCCATAGCCAAAGCCATATTTTGGTTTTGATGGAAAGAAACATGCTTCAGTAGTTCCATCAAATGGCCAGCCAAAAAGAGTGAAAAGGTGAAGAGAGAGAAAGAGAGAGCCCAACTTTTTTTTTTTGGCCAACAGCTTTATTTCAACGGATAAATTTATATATATATATATACTTCTAGTACCTCACTCCATCCACACTCCAATTTCAACTTACTCTCATTTAGTGTCACCCCTCGCTTGGTGGAATTTCATCATAACTTCTAAGGTTAGAAAATTATTTATTTTTTTTATTTTTTTAAGAATCATTTTATCTTTTTCTATAGTATTAATTTAATTTGACATTTGTACTTTAAAATTATATTTTTAATAGAGATTCTAATATAAGGTGCTCTATAGGGCCCAATGTAGAGCATTTTTTGAAAAACTGACCATTAGATTAGATGGACTGTTTATGAATTTTATGTTCACCAAAAATCTTGGAGATCTAACGGCTAGTTTTTGAAAACAACCACAGTGAAAAATTGTGACTTTATATTTTTTTAACCTGTCACCAATTTTTTCCCGTTGATTTTTTTAGAAACTAATCATTGGATCGTTGCGATTTTTTGGCGAACAAGAAATTCATAAGCAGGTCATCTAATCCAACGGTTGGTTTTTCAAAATCAGCACTGCATTTGGTGCACCTTATAATAGAAGCTCTGTAAGTTTTTAAATTTATGAAATTTATTTACTTTATATCTTCTCCAGGAAAAAAATGTCAACTTCTCAAACACGGGTTAAGCGGGGAAAGTCATTCTCAATGCGAGAAGACGAGGCGTTGTGCATAGCTTGGTTGAACATAAACCTAAATCGAGTGACCCGTGGTCCACAAAGGGATAAATGTTTTTGGAATCGAATTCTCCAGGATTTTTCGAAAAACACGGCTGGAATACAGACTCGAACTGCATGTTCAATCCAAAACCGTTGGGACAAAATCAGATTTTATTGTACCAAATATCGTGGGTGTCTCGCACAGATCGAGCATAGACATCAAAGTGAGTATGGGATAGTTAATCAGGTGAGATTTATACTTTTACAATTTATCCTAATTTATTTTTCGATTGTATTAATCTTTCCATTTGTATCCGTGTGTAGGATAATCAAGCTAAAAGTTTATATCAAAATGATATTGGCAAACCTTTCATTTATGAGCATTGTTGGCAGCTGCTTAAAAGTTCTGATAAGTGGGTTATTGTGGGGACACCAAGAAACCATAGCCCCCAATCCCCTGTATTTTCCCAGGTTCCTGAGACGCCAATGTCTCTAGACTTGGATCAAGATCCAGTTAGTCATGGTAGTGTTAGCTCTCCAAGGGGTAAAAGTAAAAGGTTGCCAGGACAGGAAGCTGAAAATGAAACACGACAAAAACATAAGGCAAGTCCACAAGATAGTGGCATTTCAGATACGATGGATAAAATATCTGAACGTTGTGAACTGAGAAAAACTCTATTTGAGGAGAAGAGGCTACAAATAATGCAGAATATAGCACAATTGGAGACTACAAAACTACACATAATGAGGGTTACTGAGGAAAGAAAGAAGGCTGCAGAAGATAGGGAGCAGCAGAGTCAAGATGATGCAATTATGAATCTTGACACCTCTAGCATGTCCAGTGACTTGCAACAATATTATCAAATGCGCAAAAATGCCATTATGGCTAAAGTATTGAAATTTTCGACCAGCTCCAACTTTAGCGTCGACTCACTTCCAAATTATTAGCTTTATGTCTTTTTTATCATTTTGTTTTTTGTTTGGTTTATTTTATTTTGCCTTATTGTAGTTTACTTTTTCCAGTGTAATTTGTAATAGCTTGAATTGAACTAATTTAATGAAATGCAACTTTAGTTTTTGTTAAAGACTTTCATAGTTGACACACAACATGATAAAAATTCATACAAGTTGACACACACAATCACTTAATATGGCTTTCTCATTGTAGAATCCAAAGATGCCTAATAATGTCGTTGCGGAGTGCATAATGGGTTTGAGCACACCGAATGGCACAGTGATGAGATATATACTCATCAAAGCGTAGATTGCAATCTCGTGAGACTTCAACTAGATTGTTTGTATCTATTAACTTATTTTTGCCATTTGCATTTTCTGCTACAAATGTGTTATTGTTGTCATCACGCTCGTATTTAATTATCATGTTATGCAAAATAATGCATGCCTTAATAAATCTTAAATCTTCACTATGCTAAAAACGCGTTGGCCCTTATACAATAGCAAAACGTGCTTGGAGTACCTCGAATGCTCGTTCCACATCCTTTCGAAAACTTTCTTATTTCTGTAAAAAAAATCCATTCATATCCCCTTGAGGTAGTGAAATCATTTGAACGATTGTTACCCAATGATGATATATACCATCTGCAAGATAATAACCCATATTATATTGGTGACCCATGATGGAATAATTCGCTTGAGGGCCACATCCTTCTTTTAAATTGGCGAAGAGATTAGACGCATCCAGAACGTTAATGTCATTATTAGATCCAGGCATGCCAAAAAATGAATGCCATATTCACAAGTCATACGAGGCGACGACTTCAAGAACATAATGTGGGTCGATGGATATGTCTAATGTATTGTCCGTAATATGCAGTCGAACAAATTTTCCACTCCCAGTGCATGCAATCCAAATTCCCAAACATTCCAAGAAAACCACATTGCTCACCTTTGCGCAACAGCCTAGAAATATCAGCAGCATTTGGTGATCTAAGATATTCTTCGCCATATATACGAACAATCCCTTCACAGTATCTCTTTAAACATTCGATTGTTGTACTCTCTCCAATTCTGACGTATTCGTCCACTGAGTCGGCAGCAGCACCATATGCAAGCATACGTAATGCGGCCGTCATCTTCTGTTCTCCAGATAAACATGTCTGTTCGACAGCGTTATTTCTTCGTGCAAAGTATGTGTCATGTTGTTGGAGTGTACGCAAAATGCTACAAAACAGGGGACGTTGCATCTGGAAACGTCTGCGAAATAACTTATCATCGTAGGCAGGATTATGAACAAAGTAACCGTTCAAGAGTCGGTTATTGCCACCGACTCTATCCTGATATCTGTATTGCCTACGGCTGCTCTCTCCAACAGTTGTTGTTTGATGGTTTCGTCTTTCTCTTTCAATTCTTTCATATTCCAACACCACGAGCATCGTCATGTTTGTTTTATCTTCATCCGAGGATGATGATGAATCAAAATCTTTATTAACAATCTGTTGGTACAAATTACTAATTTTCTCTTCAATTGAAAGTGAAGATATGTGATTGTAAGGGAAGTAGAAATCTTCTTTTATAGATGAACATTCATCATTTTTTTCGTTTTCCAATGAATCAGCAGCCTTTTTACTTCTCCCATCTGATTTGATAGATGATTGCATTACTTTGTAGAATCACATGTGAAGAACATTTTTGTTTCCTAAAGAACCGACAACCTTTTTACTTCTCCCATGTGATTTGACTGATCATTACACTACTTTGTAGAATCACATGGGAAGAAAATTTTCGTTTCCCAAGGAACCGACATCCTTTTTATTTCTCCCATATGATTTGACAGATCATTGCATTACTTTGCAGAATCACACAAGTAGAACTTTTTCGTTTCCTAAGGAACCGACAGCCTTTTTACTTCTCCCATGTGATTTGACTAATCATTGCATTACTTTGCAGAATCACATTTTTGTTTCCTAAGGAACCGACAACCTTTTTACTTCTTTTATATGATTTGATTGATCATTTAAGAATTCTGTAGAATCACATTTGGGACAACTTTTTCGTTCCCCATGAAACCGATGAGTTTTTAAATTTTTTTATTAGTTATAAAAAAAATTGGTTGAATTTGTTTCCTTTATTAATTTTGGGAATAGGTACAACAACTACAAAAGATCTAATAATAATTTATTATTAATTTAATAATATTAGTTTTTATTGATAAATTAAAATAATGGTAGTTGGAGTCTTGGAAATGAATGAAGGGTAGTTGATGTAATTGATAAGAATGAATGAGGGTAGAAATGGAAATAAAATGGTTGAAAATTTGATGGATGCACTACTAGAGCAACTCCCATCAAAGCCAAAGCCAAAGCCAAAAATCAGAAAACTACATTTTTCCATCAAATTTTAGCTTTGATGGGAAGAATTTGATGGAACTAGTGAAGATGCCCTTATACCACTGAGTTCAAGAATCTTTTTAACATTACAAATAAACAAATGAATTTAGAATTCTCATAGACCTCATGGTATAAAATTGGACCTCATGGTATAAAGATCCAAACCAAGTGACTTTTGGATAATTTTTCTTTAAAAAAATATTTACTGTTGGATTAGAGATGTTCTATGGGTACTTTTGAAGGTTTTTTTTTTTTTTTTTTTTTACTGGATTATAATTCATAATTTTATATGTAATGTTTTTACTTATTTGTAAATTGTATTTTGTAGGCCTTGATGATGAAGAAACTTGGTAAGAGACGAAATGTGGATTTCATGTGCTGCAATATGGCTTTCCTTATGTGAACTGTTGATGTGTTAGTAATAATTAGAAGTTCCTTATTTGGCTAAATGTGAAAAAATTAAGACCATCACAGATTTGGGTGACTTGTTGCCCCATGTGTTTTTGAATATTTACTAGTATAATATGAAGACCATTAATTACAAATAATTAATTCAGTCATAAAAAAATGTATCTGTTTAGGAAAATTGAAGCAATTACCACAGATGATGGTATGAGATGAGTTTTAGAATTTGTTGGCATGCTAGTAGATGACAGATTTCACTATCATTTTCAATGATAGGTAACATGTAGATGTCTTGAATTCTCAATGGAATGATTGCCTAATTTTTCACCTAAGGAACAAATGTACAAATCTTACATTCATTCTTTCCACACTATCTATTGCTCATCACATTTGCCATTCAACGAAACACCCCGATACTAAAAACAATAATTATTAATACAACTAAAAACTTCTTTCATTATAATTTTATATGTAGTTTGCTCGCCATATACTTGGCTAGGCAACTGTGAGTCATTGCTTTCATGAACCTCGCTTCTTCTAGTCACATTTAAAAATTCTCATCTTCGATGATGCAATTCCGTCTCCCAAACACTAATCCATTGCACAAAACACTTGCATTTTCCCCACCTAATCATGAGAGAATAAAATAAGAAATTATTTGATTTAAACAAGACTTAACGTAACTAACTTCAGATGCCATTACTACAATTGCAAAACTGTCAACTACTATTGGATAGCCAAAAAGAAAATAAAACAATTCCGTTTGAGATTAAATGAAGCACTCAAAAATTATACTAGGGAATGGACCCTTGGTCAGTCCCCTTTAATCTCAAATTATTGTTGTTTGATCAATTTGGGCAAAGTAATCAAAACTATTACTATTGTACACCATAAAAATAACCAATCAATAATAAGATGCCATGTGGCGTGGAAGTTGGCGTGTTAGTAGCCACTACACCATATTATTAGTGGGCCATTAATGTAATTAGTGGGGAGTTAATAAAGGAAGTGGCCATTAATTTAGATAGTGTGTGGTTATGTCACATGTCAAGCAAATGTAAAGTCTAGAAAGATAGTAGGACATGTGACAATCATTTAGGCATGAAGTGAGAAGTTAAAAAGTAGTGGAGCACTACTTGTAGAGCACAAAGTAGGTAGTTATCAAGGCTGGCCAGACCAGGCCGTGGCCTATATATACCCAATCAAAGAGACAAGCAAGACCTACAACAACTACTCCAAAACAGCACAATGCTTCAAGACCTTCGAGTAGATTTTTAAGCATTTCTTTTAGCAATTAAGCTTTTCTTCAAGTTTATTTCAAGTTTCTTCAGTTTAGTTCAAGCATTTTCTCAATTTATAGACGTAGTTGTTCAAGTTTCAAGCATTTCTACTTCAAGCAAGTGTCGTATTTTAATTTTCAAGCACATTTTCATTCCAAGTATGTCGATTTCCATTTCTATGGTTGTAATCTCAAGCACTGTAAGTATTTCTCATGTTAATACATTTCCAATTGAAAGGTTCTGTGAAAAACACAGACATGGATGCGCAGCGGAAGAGAGTAAAACAAAACTTTTTCGTTTAATAAAAACATCCATGTTCACAAAACCAATATGAATCGATTCAAGCATTAGGATCATGTATATAAAAACAAACAATTAATCAAAGCAAATAAAAACTCACTTGATTGTGTTCTTCGGTGTAGGAATCCTTCGAGTTTCAAAAGTATGAAACCTCCAAAGCGTATCCACACGAGAGCAAGACTCCGAAAGCCTTCCTTGTCTTCCACAACTCTTTGTGGCAAGCAAGAATGGAGAGGGAGAGGAGAGAGGCTGATTTTCGGCCCTAGGGTTTCCTGTGCCTTAGAGTGTGTGAAACACTCTTATTTATAGACTTTCTCCTCTTTGGGGGGTGTTTGGTTACTAGTGCTAGCATGACCAATCATCCTCGAATAGAGTAATCCTATTCTCGGTTAGTATTGACTTTTAATCAATTAACGTTTAATTATTAAAGTCAAACAAACGCCATGATAGGATTCCCCTCTCTCAAGCTTAAGGAACTCACTTACTCTCTATTGTGTGTGACCCTTTGGGTTCACCCTAACCTAGCAGTGACAGGGACATCTCTATGTCTCCCAAAAATAGAAACTTTCTATTTTAAGGTTCAATTGGAACGATTCCAATTTTGCCCTCATTGATAACACTTTATCAATAGGCTTTCACTGGTCATGAGTGACATCTAGCAACATATCATGACATACCCTAGGTTTAGGTGAATAGCAGAACTATGTGAACCCTTCATGTTATTTAATCCTTCATCCCCTAATGTCACAGTTAAGATAATAGGTATGGTTTTAGTCAAACCCTATCTCAACCACTTGATATCTGTCCCACAAAATATAATCTCAATAAGGTAATCGCAGTGAAACTCTTTTCACTGTTTACCTATCACTCTGGCCAGAGGTTCCCTTTGAGAATTATCTTTGTGAACTTATCCTGACATTCTCTCTCATATAACTGAGAGTGATGATCCCTTATTGCACACTCATCCATCTTCATGCATAACTCATTAGAGCCAATAAGCACCGATTACAACCTAATGGATAAGGCTGTACGAGATACTATCAAACTCTAGCAACCTATGCACAAGACAGCTATGGTGTCTCAGGTCTAAGGACTACCAAATAAATGGACATAACACTAGAATATTCCTTTGACAGAACTACCATAGGAATACTCTTTGCAGATCATGTTCAGTGTACATATTCTCTAATATGCACCCACAGATTAACCTAAGTGTCACTACACTGATAGGAAAGACTACCTATCCTCCATGTGAGTTGGTTTAAATCTGTGCTACTCTTCATACGGTTAATTAAATATCCACTTTAATAAACCTTCGAGTAGGAACTCTTTTAGAATAGATGTATATGAGAAATATCAGTCTCTCTATCTCAACTCTTTGAGATGCATATTTCTCTTATCATTTATTCATGGACCTTATCATATATGTGAGAACATATTAGATAAGTTATACCTTCCATATTTAGATAATATGAAACTCAATATACCCTTTAGGATTGGTTTTAGGGCATACTTCTAACACCAATTTCATTCCAAGCAAGTTATCAGTTTGATTTCGATGTAATTCGAAACGGATTTTAGTTTTTCTTAGACATTCCACACTAGAACCCAAGATGATCAACCTCTAATCCTCGTCAATTGCCTAATTCTATTTCTTTTAAAGTGATCGACTAGGCATTAGGACAATCCCTAATTTCGCGACCTAGGAGGTGCTAGAAGTCATGTTCAAAACGGTCTCTTGGGCTTTAACTAGCCCTGGAACACCTGCGCAGAGACATTTGCGCGCAAGATCTCGAGATTGATTTTCCACCGGGAACACCATTTTGGCATGCCCGATGGGACCACCGAGTGTTGAATGTCTAGTAGACCAATTATGAGGTCAATGAGTAACCTAATTAAAGATCGTGGAGTATCATCATATGGATCTTATCATGGGAAGAAGTACCTAGGTTAGAAGTGACTCTAGCCAATATGGAACGAACTATGCGAGAAATGTCAAATAGTTGGGCAGAGTTAAATCCAATTTTGACACAACAATTTTTATCACATTTAGATAAGATGTTTGACCTGTTTGATGCATAGTCTGAAAAGGCACAAGACCATATTGCACAGTCTTTGCAAAAGAATACTTTAGATTAGACAGGAGGTATTGATGAATTAAGATGTCATGTCAAAAAATTGGTTGATGATGTCAGCCAACTTTGTGGGTTTTTTTAGAGACCTTCAAGACACATGCTGGAATAGAAAAAACATATGAACAGGGTATAAATGTGACAGATAAAGGTGAGTAAAGACACCAAGTTGCTAAAACAGTTTCACCACACTCCTATCCCATCATAGGTGACCCCTATTGAGGAGGAAATACTATATGTTCCACCCCACCATAGGAATGGTCAACAAGACCGTTCCCATACAGAAGGATCCTAAATGGCCATGATGAGGATCAAAAGGTCTTGGTAAACAACCCATGCGCCCGAGGGCAAAATGTTAGAGGTAGTAAAGGCATGAATGTCATGACTGATGACTTTAAGTTTAGGGCTACTAATGCGAATGATTTTTCAAATCAAACACCCGTGGGGCAAAATGAGAAAATGTTTAATTGCAATACGGGTGGAAAACCTTATGTGATTTTTCAAAACGTGTTTACCTCATAAAGACCTTTTGAAAATCCAAATAGGGGAAATGTAGCAGACAGTAATTGGTCGTGCCAAACAAGTAAGTTTATTTCTTGTTAACAATCAAGATTTAAATTTATAAAGTTCGCATGCGGTAACCTCAATTCAATGTAAACTCAGTTGAGCATGGATATCGTTCTCAAGGACTAAAGGCTAAGTCATGAAAGATCTAGTGGATTCAATTCTAGTTAAAGGAAATATCTTTGATGATTGAGTGATTGTTTAAAACTAATTAAAGTAAAACTAGTAAAATGATTAGTTGATGAAAGAAAAATCAATAACAAAAAACCTTGCATATTTCGAATCCACTTAATCATTCATTTATCATATGGTAGACTTGAATTAGGGTTTACAGTCGTTTATGATAGTTGATGACTTAAACTACAAGATTAAACCATCAAGAATATCATGCGAATATGAACTTAGTACTATTCATCCAAAAGAGGCATAACTTGTCAAGCAAAGCATGTACAACATATCCAAGTATGGCATGAACGAACTAAATTTATATAAGCATGTTCAGTTAAAACCATTGCAACACTAATGTAATTGAAATCACAGAAAATAATTGCATCGAATAGATAAATCATTAATTAAACGGATTGCATGAAAATTAATCTCCCAAAAGTTGTACAATCATCACAAACTAAGTAACGTACCCAATCAAAATCAAACCATATAACAAATTACAGAAGAAGCTTCATCTAGTACCCAAGATTGGATTTTAGTTGCTCATGATCGAAGATGACATGCCGGATACGTCCATTCCAAGCTTGTGCATCCAAAATCCAAGGTGAGAGAATAGAGAATATGGAAGTCCAGAAAGAGAAACTGTACTAGGTCTAGCTAACCTTTGCTAAGTCTGAAAAATATGTTTAAATAGGTTTATAGAGAATATGTTTAATACTACCCAGGTTCACCCCTATCGATAGGGTCATGTTGCAGGTTGCAGAATTTGAGGTAGAGAAGTGGGCCTATCGATAAGGCTCACCCTCCTATCGATAGGGGTGACCATCCTATCAATAGGATCAAGCTGCATATGTGTATTTAGTGTAGAATTCAAATATGAGAGCCGCCCTATCAATAAGGGTCATCACCTTATCGATAGTCCTTGACTGGTTTTCCATATTTTCTCTATTTTAAGCCTCTTTCTTGCCTCCAAAAGCCTTTGTCTTCACTTTGTCACTCCTATCCTTCAAGCAGCTCTTAACATGCGAGATATCCGACGATCATCTCTTTGCGGCTTCGAAAACTCCAAACTTGGGCGAAAATGACCTACAATAGCAAAAACAAACTATAAGAACAAAACTCACAAAATTAAAGCAATATACGATGTAAATCACTCAAATTCATCCTCTAAAGTTTGAAAAATGAAGCATGATTGTGAAGCAATCACATCCTCCAACTTTGACTTTGCTAGTCCCTAGCAAACAAAATAAAACTAAGAATAATGAAAAAGATTCACCTAACATAACTATCAAAGAAAACAAGAAATAAAGGAAAGCTACTTTCGAAGGGAATCGCGATTGCATTTAGTGTAACGCCCCAACCTGACAATTGTATAGACCCTCTCGGGTAGGTCGACACGTGTCAAGGCGAAAGTACAACCTGTACTGCTCATTCATATTTTCATACCATTGTTACCCAGGAAGAGATGCAGAAAAAGAAGCAGATTATAAACAATATTCAAAAGTTAATATAAATAATAAAAACACAGATAAATGAAAATTTCAAAGTTTCAATTCATAAATAAAAGTTACATAAAAACAAGTAAAACTTACAAGAAGTAATACTTGGAGAAGACGAACTCCTAAGATGAGGGTTTACACTCAAAGAAGTTCGGAGTAGTTTACTGAGAAGGGAAGGGGAAGTAAACTCTGAGTTAACAAATGAATTCAACTCTCCTTAAATAGGAAGAGAGAAAACATTTAGCATCCGAAGCTAATGATAGCCTCACATGGCAACAGTTTCCAAATAGTTCCGAGTGTCAGTCACATGATCAACACTTGAGTTATTTTTTGACTTTCCATACTGCTACAGTGTCAAATAGTGACGACTTTTACTGTAGCAATAATGAAAAAGTTGATTCTTTTGTCATGCGTGAAACCTTTCGGCGCCTGACGAGTTTCGACAACCGAGTGGAGACAAATCCACTTTCGGTGTAAAGTTCTAAAAGTTTAATTCCTGTATGGAGTCGAATCCACTAATCAGGAAAATACAATTTTACCCTAAGAATCCTGTAGGACTGAAGATATCGTCTTCATCTAATCCTAGTTCTGTTTCTGAAGTTGGGGATTCATCTTCTTCTTCATCATCATTGTCTAGTTCTGAAGCAGCTGCCAAAAGTTGCTTTTTCAATTCTTTCTTTGAAGTTGAAGGAGCAATTGATAGTTGATGCATAATTTTATTTTTGTCCAAAAGAACCCTTGCGGCATCAGCTGATCCTGTACTGCATATAGTAGGATGCTGCTTGAACCAGTTCTGAATCTTTTCAGGCAGGATATGATCGATTAATGAATTGTCCCACCATTTAACATAAAAGTTTCTGATTAATCGAGGAGCTCGATCAGTTTGTCTAAAATCATATTTCCAGTACATGGTCCAAGCCAAACTAAAATGTCCAAAGTATAATAACATTTTAGAATGATGGATCTGAAGAGGAGGAGGACGAATTTTTTCTTGAAAGATCTGATACCCTTCAAGAATGATGGGAGGGAAAATTTCTGGTATAGGACCAAATAAATCCCACCAATCATGAACCCAGTTTGGGACGTTAAGGGTGAAGCTTTTATCAAAGAAAAGCATCCATGTATGACGGAAGTTTTTATTTTGAAAATAAAAAGTATTATACCATGCATGATGGTAATCAAGGTAGTTAAAACAAGATGGCTGAAAATTTGTAGAAAATTTTCTAAGTCTGATGGGATGCTGACCCCATTCAGAGATTGAGATGAACCGAAGAATTCGGCAAGTTGAATGAGTTATGAGAGTTTTATCAGTGTTATCAAAATGATGTTTGAAAACGGCTGATTTAGTATCCATTAAAATAAATTTATAGAATTTTTGAGTTTTATTAAACTCAGTAGTAAAATAATGAAATTTTTTCGAAAATAGATTTTCTGCAGTTTCAATTGGCCCCATACCTGCAAATTCTTTTTCCATAGGTATGATGTCAATATATTCAGTTTTCTGAAAATATCTTGATTTTGGTGGAGCAGTATCAAACTGCTCAATTTTCAAATTTTTTGAAGTAGCTGGGTTAGACACCACCACACCCTTTTTTGATGAAGTTGCTTCAGCAAATGTCTGATGTCGAAACCACTGCTGAAGATGTACCCATTTCTTCTGAGAGTGATAGGTACTGTTCTGGTGAATATTGTTTACAGGCTATGCTTTGATCAGCCCATCTTTCTGGAGTGCTTTTTGAGCATAGTTGAAGAGTTTCATCATCGGCAAGATCAGCCCATAACCTAGTTGATCTGGTTGATTTTCCTGGGACAGTTGAGGAATAATAATCTGCTGTAGTTATGAGGGCAGTTGATTTTTCTGGATTTTTCTGTTGTGGCGGCCTGCCGCCACCTCTTCCTTTAGGAGGCATTGGATCGGTCTCCCTGAATGAATTCTCTAGTTAGGAAGTCTGGAACAGAGTTCGTTTCTCCCTTAATATATTCTATATCAAAATCGAAAATAGATAATATTGCTTGCCATCTGGCGAAAATATGTTTTGATGCCAAGTTTTTTACATCTTTTTGTAAAACTGATTTAGCCGCCTGGCAATCAACGCGGACTAAAAACTTTTGATTTAAAATATCACTTTGAAATTTTGTAATGCATAAAACAATTGACAAAATTTCTTGTTTGATAGTTGAATAATTTTGTTGGGCAGGGTTCCAAGTACCAGAATGGTATCTAACAATTTTTTCTTTATTGTCAATTCTTTGTAATAAAATTCCACCAAACCCTATACCTGAGGCATCAGTCTGGATAATCTTAAAAGCTTTTGGGTCAGCAATACTAAGACACTTTAGTCTAGGGGCTTGCTGTTTAATAGTTTTGATAAGTTGGGTGTGCTCATTGGTCCAAGCTGGAGGATCCTTTTTAAGCCTCTTCCTGAGAGGAGCACAAAGTTGACTCAAGTTTGGAAAAAAATCTGAGATATAATTTAAACATCCCAGAAACCTTTGAAGTTGGGTTTTGTCTTTGATAATGTCGGGAAATTTATTGACAAAATCAATAGACCTTTCGATTGGTAATATAGTTCCATGGTGGATATTATATCCTAGGAATCTAATTTTAGTTTTGAAAAGTTCTATCTTTTTAGCAGACAAAACCAATCCTTTATTTCTAATAACATGAAAGAATATATTAAGATGTTTCCAACGTTGTTCTATTGAATTAGAAAACACTAGTACATCATCAATATAAACTATTGTGAAATTGATATATGGTGAAAAGATATCATTCATAATGTTCTGAAATTCTGATGGAGCATTTTTTAATCCAAAAGGCATAACATTCCATTCGAAATGTCCGAAAGGAACTGTAAATGTAGTTTTATATTTATCTTCTTCATGAACCTGAATTTTCCAGAACCCAGATTTCATGTCAAATTTTGAAAAGACTTTTGCATTTGCTAGTCTTTGAATTAAATCCTGTTTGTATGGCAATGGGTATCGAATCCATTGCAATACATCATTTAAAGGCTTATAGTTAATTACTAGTCTAGGTACACCTCTTTCAAGTTCTGAAGCTTTTTGAACATAAAAAGCTGCACAGCTCCAAGGGGACTTACTTGGCCTGATAAGTTTTTTCTTGAGAAGATCCTTTATTTCTTTAATGCAATGTTTTAACAATTCTTCCTTCATTTGGATTGGCCTGGCCTTTGTAGGAATATCACTTTCATTAAATTCTTTTATATAAGGGAGTTTAACAATATGTTTATTTCTTT
Source organism: Hamamelis virginiana (assembly GCA_017140935.1). Lineage (NCBI taxonomy): Eukaryota > Viridiplantae > Streptophyta > Magnoliopsida > Saxifragales > Hamamelidaceae > Hamamelis > Hamamelis virginiana. The sequence goes on along the minus strand of JAESVK010081765.1, from coordinate 6,699 downwards.
CCCAGAAAGCATTAGGATGATCAGAACAAACTTCTGATTCTAATTTCTTCCGGAATGAAACAATCTCTTGTTGAACTATTCTATGTTCTAATTGCTCTTCTATTTTTCTGTGAGCAATTTCCTTTTTAAGAAAGAACAACTGATTAGTTTTTCTTTCAATCACATTAAGTTCAGGGAGAATTGATAATGTTTTCAGAAGATTTAAATCTTTTAATTGTGGAGGACTAATAAATTGGAAAACAATTTGTTTTTCCTTTACATTAGTACAAACTCCATGGTTATCAACTTGAAAGGGTTGTATTAAGTTTAAAAATGGAGTTCCTAAAATCACATTTTGTCCAATATTCTTGAGAAGAATAAAGGGTGTTTTAAGACAAACACCTCCATTGCAAACATGTGCATTTGTAAGCTTATAGTTTATAAGAAGTTTACTACCATTTGCAGTATTTAATTTTTCTTTTGTAGTTTCAAAATATTTGATAGGAATTAGTCCTCCCTGGATGCAATTAAGATCTGCAACAGAATCGATTAGTGCTATGGTATCTAATTCAAATTCTTTGTTAATTATAATAGTTAATCTAACATGCCACTTTTGATAATTAACTCGAGTTATAAGATTAATGTAAGGATCTTCCTGATCCTCAGGATCTGATTCTTCTGGCTCATCTTCATTTATTGGAGATGGAGCTTTAGATGAAGGAGCTTTAGATGAAGAAGCTTTATCCTGGATTTTTTGTAGAGTAAGTTTAGTGACTTTTAATTGTAAATCACTAATATCCTTTTCACTTGTTTCTTTTAATTCTTTTAATTCTTTGCGAATCTGAATCACTTCTTGTTGTAAATCACTTATGGTGACATTTTTATCTTGCTTATTATATTTAAACCTATCAAAAATTTCTTTTAAATCATAAGAAGTTTTATTAGTGGTCTTATGTTCATGTTCAAGGTTTTTTCTTAATTTGGTGAGATAATTCTTCCTTTTTATAGGATCATCAATCTCATCAATTAATTCTATAAGAATATCCTGTTCTTTGGTAATTACATTAATACATTTACAATTTTCTTTAATTCCTCCTTCAGATTCACCAGGATTTTCATCCTCTTCCTCTGAAGAATATATTTCATCAATTTGGAGACCTTCTTCTTCTTCTATATCAGAGTAAAGTAAAATACTCTCAAGTTGTTGTTTAAGTTTGTCAGACACACTTAATTCATTTATCTTTTTCTTTACTGGACAATCCTTGGCAATGTGGCCCATTCTTCCACATTTATAACAAGGTCCAGATGGCGAGTTAGAAGAAGATGATGGTTGTAACCATTTATTTACAAAGTTTTGACTAGGTTTCTTGGTTCTAGTGTTTTTTCTAAAAGGTTTTCTTGTAGAAGTAGATTGTGAAGTTGTATTTGTACTAGTTTTACCACTTTTCTTCTTGGCTTTCTTATCTTTCTTTTTTGCCTTTACTGAAGGAGCCAAAGATTGAGAGGAAATACCAAATTGTTCACAGAAAGAACCTAATTCTTTCTTTCCTTCTTTTCTATCTTTTTTCTCTTGTTGTCTTAGTTTATAATCAGTACACCTAGCTATTCCTTCAGCTTGGATTGTGCTGATTAAATCTCCATATGTGAGATCATCATATGGAATGGTTCCATTATTTTGTTCTCTTAACTTAGTTCTAACTTTATCTCCAAAATGAGTTGGAAGTCCAGCAAGAAATTTTTCCTTCCAAAACATTTGTCTACAATCTTCTCTCATCATTACTTTAGTGAGGAAGATGTCTTTATACCAACGAAAATCTTCAAGTTTAGGGCATTTTAAGTTAGTCAAAAGATCAAAATCTTTATCTTTAAGTTTGGATGGATCACCAATAAAATGCTTAGTTATGGCGAAGATTAAGGTTGCAACTGCATCCTGGATATCTTCTCCATCTTCATTTTTAATGGTAATTCCAAGTCTATCAGTTTTAACAGCAGTTAAAATAATGTCTCTCTTGGTTTGATTGAGATAATGATCCCACCAACTTTTCAATTGACCAGTAAATCCAGATACTAATGCTTGGGCAATAGTATGATCCGAGGTATCTGGATTTTTGGTTTTATAAGCTGTACAGACCATAGTCATCTCTTGAAGTGTATTAATAATGTGATATTCAGTTTTATTATCTATGTTCCATTCATAGATAATTCCTCCTTGATATGCAGCCTGGTGAAAAGATCCTCTTTCTTCCATAGCCATATCAGGAAAAGTAATCCTTGGATAAAAATTTCTTAAGGGTTGAGCATTATTGTAAATTTTATTGATTTCTAGTTGATTATCATCTGGTAAGAAACCTTCTTTATCAGAATCGGTTTCTTCATAGATTCTGTCTAATACTGCAACAGTTTTAGAAGTAGTTGGCCTAGAAGTTTGTAAAGGAGTATCTGGAATCACAGTTGTTCCTATTGATTCTTCAATACTTTTAAGTTTTCTATCAATTATTTCGAAAATGTCTCTTGATAATTCATTGTTATTTTTCTTAGGAATCTCATGAGGTCTGAACAGAGGAGTTTCATCTGCCTTTTTAGGAAGATGATCATTCTTCTGGACCAGATTCTCAACTCGAGATAGTTGATCTCCTATTGTTTCAAGATATTGGTTGGTAAAATTAATCTGTTCACTAATTTTATTATTATCCTTTTTATAGGGGGAAGCTACAACAGTAGATCCTCTTACAGGAATCTCAAATTGTTCCATGAGAGGATGGATAGACTCCCTGGTCGTATTTGGAGATACCTGCCATGATTTAGTTGTTTTAGTCAAAACATTTAATTCCTTTTTTGTTTCATAAATTTCTAGCCACTTAAAGAAGCTAATTTGAAACTTATTAACATTCATATAGTTATAATAAAGATCTCTTAAAAGTTCAGTTTCATCTTTGTTATATTTCTTAAAATAGGCTTTTCTAAGTTCTTTATTATCTTTACTCATAAAATCTTCATTTAAGAGAGTTTTATTAATTTCAAATTCTTTCTCTATGACATAAAGTTGTGGATCCTGAACCTGTGAATATGTTGGCGACATATTTTCACTTTCAGTGTCTTCATTTTTATCTTCTGAAGGAGTGGTAGTATAATAAGGTTGGGGAATATCTGAATTCCGTACTCCAGATAAATCTGGAATCCTTTGTTCAAATATCCTAATTGGGATAGAAGATGTAGAGGATCTAGCATCTTCCATAGGAACCTTATTATCAGTTGATGGAAGTCTAAAGGAATTTCTTCTTCTATTAAAGCTAATTCCTACACTCCCATCACTATATTCTACCATTCTTCTTATTCTAGAAGTTGCAGTTTCAGGCTGTTTAGGTGGAGGAAGTACTTTGTTGAGTTTCCATTCTTCTGGGAAGGTTAACTCATGCCAAAGTATTCTTTTAGGAGTTATAAGTTCACCATGATCTTTAGCATTAGTTTGTAAGAGAAGAGTCTCTCCTCTTTTAGACAAAATTTTAGCTTTATGATCTAAAAAGGTAGTAAAAACTTTATATCTGATTCTGGAGAGAAGTATGATAGGATGTGTTCCTATCATAGTTTCAGAATTATGAATTTGTAAGTTTAGGGTAAGAGTATGTAAAATGTTTGCATCCTTAAGACTTACACTGAAGTTAGGGAAGCAATTGAAATAAACAGGACCATCATGAAGGCCTGCTTCTATTCCTCCTAACATAGATTTTTCAAAGTTTAGCAGTCTACAATCCCTTAATGCCATGAGAACAGTCATATTTAGACCTTCTCTGAGTAAGGGTTTTACTGCAATTTGGACAAGTCCTATGTGTAGGAAGTTAACGTTTTCTTGTCGATATCGAGTAATGGACTCTTCATTGAACAATTGGATAGTTTCAAACTCATTTTTTAGTTCAAAAGTTTTCTCTTGAGTTTGGATATTTAGATCGGAAAAGAACTCGAAAGTTCCCCGATGATAAATATCTTTTCCAGGAACTTTAGGAATTTTCCAGTTATCAAAGTTTACATTATCCATATTAAAATTTGACTCTTGTTTATTTACTGTTTCAGTTTCTTTTCCCTTTCGGGATGACGATGATGCCATCGACAGAGTTCGTGAGAGAAAACTCATGTTGTCTGTTTCCCTAGGATTGCCTCAATATATATATATATATATATATATAACATGATATGAAATATCAAGTGCAGACATATGCCCATTACCGAGTAGTACAAATAGCGTCTAATATACCAATACATAAATGCCAAAAACCCTGTCATATAGGATATCAAATATATAATAATAGTCCAAGAGTTTACAACTCAAATGCTGCTAAAGAGACCGATGCATAACTGCCCAGAACACTGCTAATCCCAATACAGCCTGAGTAAAGTTCGCTACAGCCGAACTCCTCCTAGACAACAGTGAATCTGCTGTATAAAACACAGCATGAGCTTGGAATGCCTAGTAGGAACCCTCGACCAATAGTAATAATATAGATATATGGAACATATAATAAAAACATTTTATATCCAGTTTCAATAAACAGTAGATAAAAGGTGTGGGTCTAGTTCAGTTATAATCACAGTTCATAAACTATCATTTCCAAACTTTTCCAAGACTAGGCTCATGAATGTATATCAGGACATTGTTCTAGGCTAACAAGCATCCGGTACAACGACAACTGAAACCGACCACTATGGGGTCTGACCTCTCGAGGATACCGATTGTTACCTTGCACGGTCAACTATCAAGCCACTACGGGGCTATAAACTTCGGGTCCGCACTAAAACTCCACCCAGGACCATGGGCCCTTAAATACCTCCCTATATACCAACTGAGCCCAAAACCATGCATAACAGCACATATATAAAATCATTGCCAAACGAGCATGATAGATATGATTGGCATATATATCAAAGCATCATTTCAGATAATCATAACCATAATTCAAAACAGGAATAAAGTAAACAGTTCATATGCCATCATGGTAAAATCATAAACACACCACACCAAAGTTTATAAATAGTTATGATCCTTGCATCATGGTCATTTCATAAACATTTCACATTTGAAAACCATTCCTGTAAAACATAAAGTATAAATCACATATCATTAATGTTATAGAGGTTTATTATCCTACCTTAACCAGGGCAAAAGACCAATCCTAGCAGTGTCCTGTGATATGCAAGCAAGCCAATGAAAGGATAGTCCTCAGGACTATCTTGATCTGAAAGAAAGATGATAAAGAACATATATCAACCCTTGTCTACGCAACATAACCTCAAAATCAGAAATTAGGCCTCACGAGCTTTCCGTACATATAAAGAACGTCCAAAACGGAGACTGGATGCAAAACTTATGCTCAAAAGAACAAATAAAGAAGAATTAAAGAAACTGCAAGGCCCCATTACCGATAATGCTATAAGCCATTATCGGTAATGGCTACTTGCTACCACCCGTTGGAACATGCATTACCGATAATGCTAGGGAGCATTATCGGTAATGACTGCCCCTAGCATTATCGGTAATGACTGCCCTCTACCCAAGCTGAAAACAAACATTACCAATAATGCTTCCCAACATTATCGATAATGGCCCTCTCTGCAAGCTGCAACCGAGCTACCATGGCTTCCCAACACACCCAACTCTCATCCAAACAATTTCAAAAACCCAAAAACAACCTTCCAAAGCTTAAATCCATCAACAAACAACTTCAAATATACTTGATCTACCACTCTAACTCAGAATAAAGGTCTAACCATTAAGATCCACCATGGATGAAACACAAAACCCACAAAAAACCCAAATAGCTTGCATGCATGCCACAAAAGCTTAAAACCTTTCATCACAGCCCCAAGAATGATCATAATCCTCATGCAAAGCACCATGAATCCTACCCTCAAACTAAACCAAGCCCACAACCTCCATGCATTTGAAAATATCAAAGACGAGAAGAAAAATGCAACCTTCAAGCAAAAACTCACCTCTTTACGGCAAGGAAGAGAAATCCGGCAACAACTCCGGCGACACCTCTCCCCTAGCTCAAAGCCCTCTAGCTGCTCTCTCCTCTCTCACAAGTTTGTAAAGTGTTGAATGAAAAATGAGGGCTGCTTGGCTTTTATAAAAGAAAAGGGACGTGTTTGGCATTTTTGAAATTGTTTTAAAAGCATTTTATTTTTCTAAAATAACCAAACTTCATTTAAAACTCATAAATAAATGTTTTAAAAATCCGAGTCATCACATTTAGCGTATGCAACAAGCCTTTAAACCCCTAGTGGACGAGTTATAGTCTCGTGAGGGTTTGCAGAAATGACACCCACAAACATAAGTAGCAACCAAAATAACTACGAAATGTAAAACCTAAAACTGTATTGAGAAGCTAATCAAAATAACACACAAATTACTCCACTTTAAGATCATAAATAATGCAAAAATTGTGACTAGTCAAGTACTAGCAAGTTCCTGAATGTGTTAGTGATAAGTGAACCAAATATGAATAAGTTTCTCAACAATATAAACATATAAATCCAACCCTGTAATGAGCTTCAACGTCAAAATCTCACATGGATGGTCACTCTAAAAAATAAATCATAGAAATTGCTGAGTAACCACATACAGTATCCCAAAAAGATTTATATAAGTCGAATACTCATACAAAAAGCACAATGAATAACAGAGGATGATTAGGAATGAAAATGCACACATATTCACCAAACCAC